>CAUYQV010061322.1:0-35639 GCA_963574575.1 Galagoides demidoff
CTTTTGCCCAGGCTGGTCTGGAGCTTCTGAGCCCAAGCAATCCATCTGCCTCAGCCTCCCTGAGTGCGGGGATTACAGGTGTGAGCCATCATGCCCGGCTTTTTACTTTTTTCTTTTTTAACAACATAATATAGGTTCAAGTTTATGTTTAACAACATAACTATAGGTTCAAGTGTGTCATGAGATTTAAAAAAAAAAAAGGTTGAAAAACACTGCTCACAGTGAAGTGAGAAACACTTCACAGCTCTTTGTCCTGTTTTTGGCCAAAGTCCCTAAAAGAGATGGGGGTGACAAAGAGTTGGACCCCTTGATGAAGATGAGGCAGCCCTTGAAAGGGGACCCCAACCAAGCAGCACCCCACCACCACTGCCCTGAGACCCTGTACACTCTAGGGAACATTCTTTTTTTGTTTTTTTTTAAAGACAGAGTTTCACTTTGTCACCCTTAGTAGAGTGCTGTGGCATCACAGCTCACAGCAACCTCCAGCTCTTGGGCTTAGGTGATTCTCTTACCTCAGCCTCCTGAGTAGCTGGGACTACAGGCACCTGCCACAATGCTCAGCTGTTTTTTTGTTGCAGTTTGGCCGGGGCTGGGTTTGAACCTGCCACCCTTGGTATATGGGGCTGGCGACTTACTCACTGAGCCATAGGCAACGCCCAAGGGAAGATTCTTATTACTTAGGGGCCCCCTCTGTAATCCTCACAAGCAGTCTCAGGGAAGCTGAGGGACCTGTCCAGGGTCACAAGGCTGGTGGTGACAGAGGTGTGAGATATCTGTCTCACAGCGGGGGCATTAGCCAAAGATGGACACAGAGTTCTTGAATACCAGGATGATAGGACTCCTTCCCAAGAGGAGGAAGAAGTAACTAAGGGGCGAGGGTCTGGGAGGGAAGAAGGAGGCCTATTTTCAGATGAGGAAAAAACAGGCTTCTGCAGAGGAGCTGAGAGAACCTCAGAACTTCCCATTTTAAAAAGACTGAAGGATTGGCTGGGCACCTGTGGCACAAGCGGCTAAGGTGCCAGCCACATACACCTGAGCTGGCGGGTTCCAATCCAGCCTCGGCCCACCAAACAACAATGACGGCTGCAACCAAAAAACAGCCGGGCGTTGTGGCGGGCGCCTGTGGTCCCAGCTACTTGGGAGGTGGAGGCAGGAGACTCGCTTGAGCCCAGGAGTTGGAGGTTGCTATGAGGTGTGATACCACTGCACTCTATGCAGGGTGACAGCTTGAAGCTCCGTCTCAAGAAAAAAAAAAAAGACTGAAGGATGAGACTGAGGACAGGGGAAATAACAGTCTAGGTCTCTTATGGGCCTGCCTAGGAAAAAATGTCCAGTCTTAACTGAAACGTTAGGAACAAAGAGGGGGGAAAAAAATACCTCCTGTGACAATGGCTGCATATGGAGCGCCCTCTGCTGGGCATTGACAGAGGACAGAACAGGAGAACTGCGCTCGCGGGAGTCTTCTACCGTGACAGCTCAACTTCCTCAGAGCTAGAACCATGGCAATGACGATGCTAAGGCTGAGGTTGTTTGAGGATTCATTGAGTTAACACGTGTAAAGTTAGTACAGTAGCGGATGGTTAAAGACGAGCACAGATTCTGTATACTTGTCCCTATCAAGAGGTAGAGTTTATGTAGAATGCGGTGCACCCTAAAGACCTTACTTTAAGCTAATTGCCTCTCTAAACACCCTTTCTCTAAAAGGCCAGCATGGTGGCTTGCGCCTATAATCCTCGCACTCTAGGAGGCCAAGGCGGGTGGACTGCTTGAGCTCATGAGTTCGAGACCAGCCTGAACAAGAGCGAGACGCCCCCCCACTCCCCGTCTTTACTAAAAATAGAAAAACTAGCGAGAAGTAGTGGCGCACTCCTGTAGACCCAGCTACTCGGGTGACTGAGCAAAAAGATTGCCCAAGCCCAAGAGTTTGCCGTTGCTATGAGCTATGATGATGTCATGGCACTCTACCCAAGGTGACCCTGACTCAAAAAAACCCACCTTTCTCTAAATACAGTCGTATTCTGCGTGGCGCCTGTGGCTCAGAAGGGTAGGGCACCAGCTCCATATGCCGGAGGTGAAGGGTTCAAACTCAGCCCCGGCCAAAAAAAAAATACAGTCATATTCTGACTGGATCAGGCTAAGGACTTCAACATATGAATTTGCTGTGGACACAATTCAGCCCATAAAGACAAGAAACTCAGCACTGGAGAGGTTGTAGGCACATGTGTTGTTTCCCAGGCAAGTGAGCAAAAGACTTAGTGGAGTTATAAGAGTGTAAGGTACATACGAATGGGCACTTATGTCTGAATTGTTCACTTCCACATCCCCTGTGTCTCAAACCATCCTGCACAGAGGAGATGCTCAATAAATGTGAGTTGAATGAATGAATGAACATTGGGTCAATACACATACTTTACTTTTTGTGACAATATTTCCTTTGCTGGATGGATTGTTAAGCACAATGGTTTTGTGCCTGAGTCCTCCCAGAATGTAACTCGCCGCCCTGAGGCTATGGTTTCTACAAAGTTTGCTTCAAAGATTTGTTATGTGGAGTCATATTTAATTATTGCCTGGTTTTTAAATAGGAAACAGAGTGTATTGCTTAAGCTGGAAATATAAAGAATCACTAATCCTGTTATAATTAACTCACCTTGCACAGGCACTGGGAAGGATCTCCTAGAATTGGGCAAAGAATCTACATGCTTTTTCTCCTTTACTAAGTTTATATAAGTAAAAGTAAAAGAAGGTTATAGCAGCTCTAGTTTTGGGTTTGGGGGTGATTTTTTGGAGGGGGAAAGAGTCTCATTCTATTGCCCTGGGCAGAGTGCCATGTCATCATAGCTCACAGCAACCCCAAACTCTTGACTTCAAGAGTTCCTCTTGCCTCAGCCTCCCAGATAGCTGGGACTATAGAGGCCCACCACAATGCCTGACTAGTTTTCTGTTTTTAGTAGAGATAGGGTCACATGCTCAGGCTGGTCTGAACTACACAGCTCAAAGGATCTACCGGCCTCAGCCTCCCAGAGTGCTAGGATTACAGGTGTGAGCCACCATGCCCAGATAGCAGTTTTAGTTTTTAAAGTAAAACAAGGTTATAGCAGAGCCTGACCACATAGTAAATTCTATGTGAGTTGCAGTTTCTGTTGTTATTATTATTTGAGTTAATATTATTTTTTCTTTTTTGAGACAGAGCCTCAAGCTATCCCCTTGGGTAGAGTGCCATGGCATCACAGCTCATAGCAACCTCCAACTCCTGGGCTCAAGCGAGTCTCCTGCCTCTGCCTCCCAAGTAGCTGGGACCACAGGCGCCCGCCACAACGTCTGGCCATTGGTTGCAGCCATTGTTGTTGCCTGGCGAGCCCGGGCTGGGGATTCGAACCCGCCACCTTAGGTGTACATGGCTGGCGCCTTAGCTGATTGAGCCACAGGCGCCGAACCTCCCATCTCATTCTTAAATAGCTTCTTCTCCGTTTCTCTTTTCCCTACCTCATAGTTTCTGCTTCTTTGTGATGTTAATATGCTTATGAATTAGCATTTCTCAGGTTCCTAGGATACAGATCTTCCTTCAAAAATGTACATCCGCCACTACTTCCTAAACATGACTAGGTCATGATGAACATGTCAGAATTTCTTAGACCAGCGGTTCTCAGCCTGTGGGTTGTGACCCACAGGAACTGTATTAAAGGGCCACGGCATCAGGAAGTTTGAGAACCACTGCCTTAGACACTAGCCTAAATCTGGCTGAGAGAAACTTAGGGTGGTGTGTAGTAGCAGCAGCAACTCTTAAGCGAGAGATGTTTCTGTGTCCTCTGGAGATGCTGTATGGGGTGAGAGGACACTGTGCCTCTCAGGCTAGGTGGGAGGCCGAAGATGGGCTCCAAGGAAGCTTCCACCCAGGTGCTATGGATAAGGGTAGAGAGTGGGTAGGTCGGAGGGGTGTTCCCCCAGCAATCACTTCTAGAAGCCTCATGGAACCCCTCACCTGCGTGGATCTAGAAGGGATCTGTTTTGGGTAACAGTGTCAGGAAAAGTGTTCCCTTGACTGGGCAGGGAAGATGTGTTCATTTTTGCACCTCTCACATCCTCTGCTGCCTTGGTTTTACACATCTTTTTTTTCCTCTTTTTTAAAATTAGTTAATTTATTTTTTATTAAATCATAACTTTATGTTAATGCTTTTATGGGGTACAATGTGCTGATTTAATATGCAATGTGAAAAGTTTACATCAAACTTGTTAACATCACCTCACTTATTTGTTGTGGTAAGACATTTATACAATACTCTTAGTTTTAAAATGTACCATTGCATTATGCACATTAGGTGAGGTCCCACCAAATACCCTCCCTCCTCTAAGCCTCCTCCTCCCCTCCCCTCTCACTCTTTTTCCCACCTTCTTTCTGGACTATAGTTTTGTTTTATCATTCGTATGAATGTGTATAGAGATTTTACATCTTTTATGTTTACCTGGATAGAGCTGGAACATATTCTTCTTAGTAAAGTATCTTAAGAATGGAAGAAAAAGTATCCAATGTACTCAATACTATTATTCATTCATACGAATGATAAAACAGATCTTCCTTTTGCTCAGAGATAAACCTCTGAATGAAAATAGCCAAGGGTAAGCTTTTCAAAAATGACATTGTTTACTTTTTTGTCTATTATCTGCTTCCAGCAAGTCTATTTAGCACTTAGCAATTGTTTGGGTCCATCAAATCAATGTATACGTATTTTTAAACAGAACATGAGAGACCCAACTAAGAAAATGTTTTTAAACATATACTTTGTATGTGGCAAATTGAATTAATTTTCTATAAGGCAAAAATTAACATTAAGAAATTAATTTTTCCTCTATTCTGAGTAAGAAATTTTGGAATCTTGTGGGCTTTTGTCTCTATCTTAAACATTTTCTCCCAAAATGAAATAGCTTTATTCAATTTTGTGCTTGTAAGAATAACTTATGCCTAGGAGAGTATATTAAATTAAAAAAAAAAAAAGAAGAAGAAAGAAAGAAAGAAAAGAAAACACCAATTTAACTACTTGACAATCCACCCTGCACCCATTATGTGAAGTTATGGACCACAGGTGGAATGAACATCAGTGGCTGAGTGGAGTAGATTGAAGGAGTATTTGCTTTGGAATAAATAGAGAAAAAGAATTTCTCAAGAGATGTGCCAGTCGCCTGCAGTCCTAGGAGAGGAGCGGGACCCTTCCCTCATAACCACAGAAGAATAAATACGTGCCACAGGGTAGGAAAGGCCACATTTGACCTCAGAGATTAGCAGAGACCAAAATGAATGACAGGATCCCATGAAGTACTGGGGGAGGGGGCGTAGGAATTAGTGAAGGGAAGAAGTGAGCTGTTTCCTGACGCACTTTCTGCCAGTGGGGGGAGAACTAGGGACCCAAGCCGGCTGCTGACGTTTTCCCCACGTGATCAGGAGCCGACGTGTGCAGAAATCCCTCTCCTCCAGGTACCAGCTCCTTGTTTCCGTGGAGGAAGACAGATTTCAGATTGAGGAACAGCGGGGACAACAGTCTCATAGCTCTGCAGGTCGGTACAAGCCAGGGACCCCGGAGGTGGGGAAGGTAACAGACAGAGGAGACAGAGGATCAGGTCTGCTTTCTGGATTCCACTGCCTTCCACCTCCATTCATTTTGGCGCAGAAAACTGTGTGTGTTGGGGAACAGATCTGGGTATCATCTCTTATTTCCCTAGAGAAGCGTAGGCTGCTGACAGAAAGATACGGGAAAAGGAGTCATTTTCCCCCGCATGGCTAAGAATCCATAGCCGCCTGTGGACCCCTGGGGTCGGGGTGGCAAAGGGCAAAGACCAGAAGCGAGAGAATCCAGGATCTCTCTGTCTTTTCCCGATGTCCACCTATTTGCTGCAACAAATGGAGCACCTGGGTGAAAGGGAGGTCTAGGAGGTCAAGGGTTGACAATGGGCAACAGTTGGGATCTCTTGGGAAGCAGGCGATCCGGCGACATCTGATGGAGGAGGAGGGCTGGGGGAAGGGACGAGTAAGAAACTGCTGTGAGGATCCCGCCTGATCCCAACAGCGCGGAGGCTGGAGGCAGGCGTAGCTGGTGACCCAGGGATGAGGAGAATGGACCCTGACACGGGTCCAGGCCACAGTTCCCTGTATCTCTTCTCCATCTTCCGTCCATTTTGGAACCGGAAATGGTGGGCTGAGGGGATCAGGGAGAGGAGGTGCTGCAGAAGAGAGAGACAGAGGTTTGGTATGGGGACCATTCCTAATGAGGAGGAGTGGCTTCTGAGATAGGGAGGAACGAGAAGAGGCAGCATAGGCCAAATATTGTACTGAGTTTGTGAATAATTTGTCCCTTGCATTGCAAGAAAATGTGGGCTTTTTGTATATGTGGAGAAGGAGGGGTGGTATGGGTGCTCTGGACATTTCTGTCCTGCCCCAGTCTCTCATCACATTTTCAGGGAAGTGATGGGATTTGTGTCATCCCATACTCTGAGGTGAGGGGTTTGGAGTGTAGAGACTTGAGTGTAGCAGGATCTGCTTTCTAAACATCCCTGTCCTGAGCACTACTCATTTTTATTCAGTACCAGGAAAGGTGAGAAGGAAATTTGGTAGGGGGATTAGAAACACTTTGGCAATGATATTTCTCCCCATTGCTCAGTAGAAGAAAAATGGAGGCTCTAGGAAGGAACTGTAGAGGGGCAATCACAGAAGAAAAGGATAAAGTTGAGAGGTGGTAGGAGTTGGGAAAGTTTTGAAATAACTAGAAAATATCTGGTGTCACAGTTGTCAGTGATTCACTTTTTCAATCCCTCATTCATCATCTGTATCCTATCTGTCTGCAGGTCTACACGTCTGTGGTTGTGGGCACCAACCCAGACAAGAAGAGGAAAGACCAGCAGTGTCAGTGAAGGTCAGTGAAAGGAGGCAACTGCTCCAGGACCCTGGGAGTAGAATTGACTTAAGCCATAGCAGAAGTCGGAGAGGCCACTGCTTATAGCCCCTCTTCCTGTCCTCCTTGCAGTTTCAATATATATGACCACTGTCAAAATCCTGAGGGAATATGGTGTTCTATGGCTGGTGAGGATAGAGAGGGAAATAAGGAAGTGAAAGAAGGGAAGTGTGATATCTGTGATGCCACTTTAAGGATATAAGGAGTGGCCCTGAAATCTGAGAATTGACCATTGTCCTGTTCTGTCTGTAGTTTGATAAATCTTACAACTACAGGTCAGGGAAAAAAAGAAGAATACCACCCAGGATTCTTGCAGGTCAATGTAAGTTTGGTACTACCCACATAAAACTGGTATGGGCATAACCAAGGTCAAAGCAAAATTGAGGGACTAATCTGTTCCTACATATTTCTCAGTGTACTTCCTTAAATGTAGGGAGAAGCACCGTGGAAGTTTCTTTAAGGTTGGCTCATGTGAACCTGTGTGAAGTGGGAAGGAAATGAAGGAATGTAGAGGTAGGAGTTCACGTAGTAGGTGGGATACAGTAAGGAAAACTCCAAGAAAACCAAGTACTGTAAGGATTTGTGTTAAATCCCCTAAGACTAAAGTGTTCTGTGTCTCTTCTTTGTTTCCTAGTACAGGTAAAGAAGAGCAATTCTCGACATGGAAAAGCTCTACAAAGAAAATGAAGGAAAGCCAGAAAATGAAGAGAACCTAGAAAACGAGATAAAACCAGAAGATGAAGGAAGTTCAGATGATGAAGGAAATGGAGACGAGAAAAAGCCAGAAGTGAACAAGAAGCCAGAATATGAGGGAAAGCTAGAGGATGAGGGAGAGCCAGATGAGGAGGGACAAGAAGATGAGGGAAAGCAGGAAAAGCAGGGGAAGTCCGAAGGTGAGGGCAAACCACAAGGTGAGGGCAAGACAGAATCCCAGGCAAAGCCAGAGAGCCAGGCACGGGCTGCCGAGAAGCGTCCAGCTGAGGATTATGTGCCCCGGAAAGCAAAAAGAAAAACGGACAGGGGGAGGACTGATGATTCTCCCAAGGACTCTCAGGAGGACTTACGGGAAAGGCATTTGAGCAGTGAGGAGATGATGAGAGAATATGGAGATGTGTCAAGGGGCCAGGAGGAGCTAAAGAAAAAGCAGAAAATGGGTGGTTTTCATTGGATGCAGAGAGATGTACAGGATTCATTCTCCCCAAGGGGCCAACGGGGTGTCAGAGGGGTCAGAGGGGGAGGTAGGGGCCAGAAGGACTTAGAAGATGCTCCATATGTTTAACATTTTGGCCTTCAATTCTGATTTCTCTGATGGGAGTATTGCCGGTCCTGCTTTCCCTGGCAGGCATTTGCCGGGTATGTGCTTTAACCTTACGCTGATATTTTCCTTTAGGTGTCCATCTTGTTACCAACAGACTTTTGACCAACCTACAACGCTGTCTTTTAATAGAGAATTTTCACCCATGTGCATGGAAGAGATGTTCATGGTACATTGTAAAATAATAATAAAAAAACAATTTTCAGAACCACATATACAGTATCAGCCCATTTTTGAAAGAAAAAATAATATATATGATTACATAATATGTCCAATTGAGCAGACTAAAGAGAAATAATGGTTTTCTCTGTGTGGTAAGACTGGAGATTTTTTCCTTGCTTGTATTTTTCCCCCTAATAAGCACTAGTTACTTTTGTTATAAAAGATAAACAAAATAGGAAAGCAATACATACTAGGCAATCAAAATAACTATTTACTGAGCCTATGAAAGCAGTGAAGACACTTAAAATTCTTGTTAGAATGCAAAATGAGAAAACTCACATTTATCCAGGGACTTGAAGTTAGAAGAATCAACCTGGCAGTTACTAGATTCATTGCTGTAAGATGCAGCCTTGTCATCTGTGAAATGGGGATAAAAATTACCTCCTAGGACTGTGGGGTAGATCAGATGTAACACTGAGTAGTGAGCTGTGCTAGACTGGCTCTTGCCCTCTTCCCTGCACTGGCAGTATGG
The DNA here is from genome assembly GCA_963574575.1 of Galagoides demidoff. NCBI lineage: Eukaryota > Metazoa > Chordata > Mammalia > Primates > Galagidae > Galagoides > Galagoides demidoff. The sequence continues at coordinate 8,948 of CAUYQV010061322.1, forward strand.
GATCACACAACTGGGGTAGGGCTGAGGGAAATCTAACTTCTACCCAAGAACAGGTGGTATAGGAAACTGAGAAGTGGACACCACCCTTCCCTGGGTAATGCCATGCCTTTTGGGCATTGTTTGCCCCCTCTCCAGGGTCCTGCACCCTTTTAAGGCCTCTGTTGCTGCTAATGGATCAGAGTCCTCAAGGTAACAAAGCCCCTTTGATTTCCTGAAATACCTGGTAAGTTGAATCCCTACTATGTTCTTTTCTGAACTGTGGAGAATGTCTGCCTTCTCACTTTATAGTTATGTTAATACTGACATGAAATGTGGAAAAATGCTTTGTAAAACCTTAACTAATATACGTGTATTTGTCAGGCATTATAATTACGCCATTATACTTGTCTTTTTCAAAGCAAAGAATTTATCTTATTTTGGTACCCCACAGCACATATTAGAAGCTTAAAAAATAAATACATTAATTATTGAGTCAGAAGGCTGTAGTTCTGGGTCCAATTATGCTCCTCATTGAATACATAGTCTTGAGCCCATAATTTCATTCCTTAGCAACTAAAACTTGCCACTTCAAAAAGAACACAGCACATGGATTATACCACAATTAATTGCTAACTGGTTTCAACATTGGATAGTGTTTTCCAATGTTTGGTATCTACTAGCAAGACACCTGCATCAAAATTGCCTATCTATCTTGTTGAAAATACAGAAACCCGAATCCCACCTCAGACTCAGTCATCAGAATGTTCTTCTGATTTGTCTGTATAATGTGTGTGTATGTGTGTGTGTGTGTGTTTTGCTTCGAGCTCATTTTAATTCCTATCAAATGTATACATGCACAAAATTTTAAAATCCTGTAATGCAAAAGACTTTATCATTAAAAACTGTTGTCTGCCTTGTCATTCCACATTATCACTCCCCAGAAATAATTACCACAAACATCTTTGATTTCTTACAGTCTTTACCTCCACAGTTCTGAATAATCTATACATACTATTTCTTTTTAAAGTTTTATTAAAATTCAATTCACATAACATACATTCCCCATATTAAAGTGCACAATCCGGCTTGGTGCCTATAGCTCAGCAGCTAGGGCACTAGCTACAAACACCAGAGCTAGCAGGTTTGAATCCAGCCTGGGGCTGCCAAACAGCAATAATAACTACAACCAAAAAAAAAAATAGCCAGATGTTGTGGTGGGTGCCTGTAGTCCCAGCTACTTGGGAGGCTGAGACAAGAGAATTGCTTAAGTTCTCAAGAGTTTGAGGTTGCTGTGAGCTGTGATGCTACAGCACTCTACCGAGGGCAACAAAGTGAGACTGTATCTAAAAAAAAAAAAAGTGCACAATCCATTGGTTTGTAGCATATTAGCAGGGTTTTGAAATCATCACCATTATCTAGGTTTAGGATATTTTCATCACCTTAAAAAGAAACCTCATACCCATTAGTACACAATGATGTGCCCATTCACTCATCCCGCTAGCACCTGGAAAACACTAATCTCCCTTCTGTCTCTATGAATTTGCCTATTCTAGACATTTCACGTATATCAAATCATATGATACATATGATATATGGCCTCTTATGTCTGGCTTCTTTCACTTGCCCTACTGTTTTAAAGGCACATACATGTTGCAACATATATCATTACTAAACATTTGTGTACAAGTTTTTGTGTATAAATACATTTTCAGTTTTCTTGGGCATAGACCTAAGAGTGGAATTATTAAGTCATATGATAACTCTATGTTTAACTTTTTGAGGAACTTCCAAACTATTTTCCAAAGCAACTATGGCATCTGACAGTCCTACCAGCAGTGTAGGAGGTTTCCAATTTCTCCATATCTTTGCCAACACTTCTCATTGTCTCTATTTTTGAAAACCATCTTAGTGGATATGAGATGGCATCTTGTGATTTTGATTTGCATTTCTTTAACAGCTAAAAATGTTTATCAAGTTTTTTAATGTACCTATTGGCCATTTGTATATCTTCCTTGGGTAAATGTGTATTCAAATTTTTTGCCCATTTTTAAATTTAAAGGTCTTTTCATTGTTTAGTATTAGGAGCTCTTTGTTTATTCTAGACAGAAGCCCTTATCAGATATATGACTAGTAGCTGCTATTTCTTGATTTGTCCATTTTAATCATTATCTACTGACTTTTTGATATGATAATAGATTAATTCTCTCTTACCATTCTAATCACCACTATCTATTGCCTACCCTCCCTTATAGCTTTACTATATGTAATGTATATTTGAACAGGCAGGTACTCTATTGCTTAACTTTGAGAAACACATCACTTGTGTGTTCATTAGGTTTTACTAAACTTATTCTAGGGTAACTAACAACCTCAAAACCTCAATGGGTTAACACACACGAAAAGTTTATTCCTCAAACTTCACGAGGGTTGGGGATGGAGAAGCTCTGCTCTTCATTGTCTCTCAGGGATCCAGACTAACTATGCTGCTACTGGAGCAGAGGAAAAGAGTGCACAGTGATCTCATTTTCACTTTTTATACTGTGGTTTAGAAGTGACATGAATCATCACTGTTCACAGCTTACATCATCATACTTCTAGCTCTTTTAATTTTTTATTATTTTTAATTTTTAATTTTTTTGCCTCAGAATATTATAGGGGTACACACATTTTTGTTACGTAATTTGCTTTTGTACATTTCAAGTCAAAGTTATAAGTGTGCTCTTCACCAGAGTATGTGCCTTGTACCCATTAGGTGTGAATTAATCCAATTTCTTCACCACCTACTTGATTACCATTGCTATCGCCTTTAATTTTGATAAGCAATTCTAAGAGGTATTATTATGCCCTCTCTATAGGTGACCAAAATGAGACTCAAAGAGGATAAATGATTTACTCAGGAGATCACATACTAGTAGAAGAATGGCCCAGACTGAAGCCCAAGTTGATCTGGCTCTAATGCAATGATTCTTAACCTGTTTGCTTTCCTAAACCTAAAACCTTAAATTTTATCTTCACTTTATTGTCCAACCAGTCCTTTATGATGTCAGAAAAATGGTAATGTTTCCTTGGATGCCAAATCTAAAGAGCAACGTTCACAATGGCATTGCTTCTTCCATCATCAATGCCTTAATAAGGCATTTTCACACAGATTCACAGCTTAACCACATTGGCCTTCAAATTGTGAGCTGCTTCTTCAGAGTACGTGGGTGTTTAGTAGGTGGTAGCACCTCTTTGTTCTTGAGTTGTGGGACCTCATGCTCCTACAAGCAAGCTCCCTTTGTCTGAGGTCTCTCAAACCTTTGGGCCTGAGCTAACTTGAACATCAGAAAACCTGTACCAAGCAGACACAGAACTAAAGTCATCACAGCACCCAAATCAGGCAAGACACAATCAAGGCCCTTCTGGGAGTCTGAGCCAGGTGAGTTGTGGTTATTTTGCAAGCCTAATTCTGCCCCAATTGTTCTGGTGGCTGTTTCACCATACTCTGAAGAAGGGTTCAACTCTGTTACCTGAACCCCAAATTATCTGGTTAAATCCAGATTTCAGGTGATTCTGACAAGGAAAAATGTTTTAAATTTTTATGCCGTGGTGGTGTTTATTTCCATCTTTACAAAAGTCTCCTATATGCCCCAAAAGGGAAGAGAACAGGAAAAAAAATGAGAAGCTTTATGACTAACAATGAAGGGAATTCCTGTTATTGGAGACTACCGAACTTATCACTCATCTATTGAGCCAATAGACAGTGTCCAATGTTGCTAAAGACAGCAACATAATAGAATATATTTACTTTAATTCTCCCTAACTCTCCTGCCAAAACTAAGAAATTATTTTAGGATAAGGAAAAAAATGTTTCTATGAATAGACCTCAACTCTCAGTTCACTACAAGCCACTAGAACAGCAGTTCTCAACTTGTGGGTCGTGACCCCTTTGGGAATAGAATGACCCTTTCACAGGGGTCGCCTAAGACCATCCTGTATATCAGATATTTGCATTACGATTCATAACAGTAGCAAAATTACAGTTTTTAAGTATCAACGAAAATAATTTTTTGGTTGGGGGTCACCACAACATGAGGAACTGTATTAAAGGGTCACGGCATTAGGAAGGTTGAGAATCACTGCACTAGAGCAAGAGTCTGTACCGCTTATGGAAAACAAAAGGAACTTGAAATTGAATGTAATGTTTAAGTTGTAAAACAAACAGGACAATTCCAAGTTTCTGCTCCAATCAGAGAGCTGAAAAGAATGGCACTTGCACATTTACAAAAGAAAAAGAAAAAGAAAAAAAGATGGACGAACTGCAATATAACACATTCTCTTAAAAACATCAGATACCTCAGGTCACAGGGCAAATAATTATCCCAAAATCTAGAGAGAGACATTTAGAGGGACAAATAGTACCCAAACATTTGCTTACCTGAGACAAATAGTACTACACACCATGTAGGTTTCCTGCTATTTCTTTTCTCAGGGTTTTATAGTTATCTCCTCACATTCTTTGTTAGGTATATTTTCCAAGTGTTTCATTTTCTTTGACGCTACTGTGAAAGGTATTGTGTCTTGATTTAATTTTCAGCTTGACTGTTACTGGCATAAATGGACTTTGACTTTGTATTCTGAGACATTACTGTATTTCTTGATCACTTCCAGTGGACTTGTGGTTGAATCCCCGGGGTTTGCTAGGTATAGGGTCATATTATCAGCAAGGAGTGAGAGTTTGACCTCTTCTGTACTAATTTGAATACCTTGGATTTCCTTTTCTTGCCTGATTGCATTGGGTAGAACTTCAAGCACTATGTTGAATAGTAGTGGCAATAGTGGACATTTTTGTCTGATTCCAGTTCCAAGTGGACACTCTTTCAGTTTTACTCCATTCAGTATGATATTGGCTGTGAGTTTGTCATAGATGGCTTCTGTCAGTTTAAGAAATGCTATATATATATGTGTGTGTGTGTGTGTGTGTGTGTGTATGTATATATATGCCTATTTTTTAAGTGTTCTTGTCAGAAAAGGATGCTGAATTTTGACAAATGCTTTTATGCATCTATTGAGAAGATAATATGTCCTTTGTTTTTGCTTCTACTTATGTGGTGAATTACATTTATGGATTTACATATGTTGATCCAACCTTGCATTCTTGAGATAAAGCCCACCTTATTGTGATATATAATTTTTGAAATGTGTAGCTGTACTGTTTGCTAGGATCATATGGAATATTTTTGTGTCAATGGTCATTGATGATATTAATCAGTAGGTTTCTTTTTTTGTTGGATTGTTTCCCTGTTTTGATATCATGGTGATATTTTATTTGTAGAGTGAGTTGAGGAGGAAACTGTCCTTCTCAGTACTTTGGAATAGGTTCTGTATTATAGGTATAAGCTCCTCTTTGTAGGTATGGTAGAATTCTACCACAGCTTTGAAGGTATAGTAGTATAAAGCCATCTGGTCCAGGATCTTTATTTTGGAAGACATTTTACTGTTGCTTCAATTTCAGTGCTTGATATTGGTCTGTTTAAAATTTATAGTTCTTCTGGTTGAGTTTAGGGAGGTGGTGTGATTCCAGGTATTTTTCCATATTCTCCACATTTTAAGATTTCTGGGCATTGAATTTTTTTTGTAGAATTAGTGATGACCTTTTGTATCTCTGTGGTGTCTGTTGTTATTTTCCCTTTTTTTCTGATTGAGGTTATTAGAGATCTTAGTTTTCTGTTCCTAGTCAAATTGTTTCAAGGACCAACTTTTTGTCTTGCCAATCTTCTTAATGATTCTTTTGTTCTCAATTGCATTTCTTCTGCTAGGGTTGGGATTGGATCGCTCTTCCTTTTTCAGTTCTTTGAGGTGGTTCATTAGGTTTTTGATTTGTACTCTTCCTGTCTGTTGGATGTATGCATTTAGTGTGATAAATTTCCCTCTTAGAACTGCCTTTGTAGTACCCCACAGATTTTGATAGTTTGTGGCTTCATTTTCATTTTGTTCAAGAAATCTAAAGATTCATTTCTTTATCTCCTCCTTGACCCAGCTGTTGTTCAGCATATGGTCATTTAGTTTCCATGAATTTATGTGACGATGAAAATTTTTGTTGGCATTGAGTTCTGCTCTTATTCCATGGTTGTCTGAAAAGACACTAGGTATAATTCCTATTATTTTAAATTTATTGAGATTTGATTTGTGCCATAAGATATCAATTCTGGATAATGATCTATAGGCTGATGTGGGGGGAATACTCCACCTCAATTAAATGTATACTCAACTTAATTGGGGTGGAATTTTCTGTGTATATGCATTAAGCCTATTTATTTGAAAGTCTTGATTAAGTCTATTTCTCCTTTGTTCAGTTTCTGCTTGGAGAATCTGTCCAGTTCTAGCAGAGGGGTATTGAAGTCCCCAGACACTATGGTGAGTCAGGATATCACATTGTTTAGATTGGTTAGGGTTTGTTTTATATATGGTAGCATTTAATTTGGGTCTGTAATTAGTTTGAATTGAAATGTCTTCTTGTTGTATTGCTCCCTTGACCAGTAGGTAGTGTCCATCTTTATCTTTATTTACTTTTGTTGGTTTGACACCAAGGAATCCTCAAATAAGATGGTGATTCATGCTTTTTTTTCTGGTTTCCATTTGCCTGAAATATGGTTTTCCCACCCTACACCCTGAGTCTTGTTTTGTACTTGGAAGTAAGATGTGTTTCCTGGGCCTGTGCCTTTTTAGCCAGTCAACCAGCCTGTGCAGCTCCAGTGGGAAAATTCAAGCCATACACATTTACTGACAGAATTGACAAGTATGGTGGTGTTCTGTTTGTCATTTTTTTTTGAAGGTCTGGTGCTTCTAAAATAAAAAAAAATAAAGGAAAGTAAAAGGATAAAAATATATATTGTGCTGGCTTCGCACTTGTGGCTCAAGCAGCTAAGGTGCCAGCCACATACACCTGAGCTGGCAGGTTCAAATCCAGTGCGGCCCGTCAAACAACAATGATGGCCCCAACCAAAAATAGCTGGGCTCTGTGGCAGGCACCTGTAGTCCCAGCTTCTTGGGAGGCAGAGGCAGGAGAAATGCTTAAGCCCAGGAGTTGGAGGTTGCTGTGAGCTGTGATGCCACAGCACTTCACTCAGGGTGATAGCTTAAGGCTCTGTTTAAAAAAAAAAAAAAATATATATATATATATATATTTATTATATATATGTACATATGTTGTGCAAACAACAAAAATAAGAAAGCTAGAGTGGTTATGCTGTTAGACAAAATATAATTTAAAGTAAAAATAAATAAAAATAAGATAAAGAATGATGTATTATAGTGATAAAATGATCAATCCATTAGAAAGGTATAACAACATTACACATAATGCAACTAACAGCATGGCCCCAAAACACAAGAAGCAAAAACCAACAGAGTTTATGAAAAAACATAGACAATTCTATCATAATAATTGAAGAATTCAATTTCAATAATGGATATGATAACTAGGCAGAAAATCAAAAAGAAAATTTGAAGACTTGAAAAATGCTGTAAAGGAAACAACCCATGATCTCTATAGATGCAGGGAAAGTATTTAACAAAATTCAACACCTCTAATAATTTAAAAATATGGAAGAAACTAAGAATAGTTAAGGACCTCTACAGAAAACCCACTGCTAACATTATATTTGGTGTTGAAAGATTGAATGTACCCCCTAAAATATGTAAGAAAATGAGACTATCTGCTCTGACTACTCTTTACCACTGTACTGAAGGAGTTAATCAAGGCAATTAGGTAAAAAATTGAAATAAAGGCCACTCGGATTGGAAAAGAAGAAGAAAACTTATCTCTATTTGGAGGTGATATCATCTTGTATATAGAAAACATTAAGGAATACACTAATAAACTATTAAATTTTTTAATACACAAGTTCATTAATGTTGTAGGATATATCAACATAGAAAAATCAGTTGTATTTGTATATAAGATCAATGACCAAACTGAAAACAAAATAAAAAAAAAACCCAACAATTCAATTTACAATAGCATAAAAAGAATAAAATACTTAGGCATAAATTTAAGAAAACAAGTGAAAAATTTATAACCTGAAAACCACAAAGCACTGTTGAAATAAATCCAAGATCTAAATAAAAAGAAAGGCAGTCTATGTTTAAGGATGGGGAGACTTAATGTTGTTAAGATAATAAAACTCCCCACTGATTTACTGATTAAATTTTATTCTATTAATCTAAATATTAATGCTTATGTTAATGCCACGTTGTCTTGATTATTGTGCTTTGCAGTAAAATTTTAGATTAGAAGGTGACTCCTCCAAATTTGTTGCTTTTTTTGTCTTGTCTTGTTTTGTTGGAATATGTACCAACATGTTTTAGATATTTGTTGTTCCTTGAACTTTAGAATGAGACTGTGAAATCTAAAAAACTAAAAGCCCAGCTGGGATTCTGATAGGGATTGCACTGAACTGTAAATCAAAGGATTTAATATATTCCTTATGGTTTTCTATGCTGACAAGATCATGTCATCTCAAAATAGACATAGTTTTTCTTCTTCCTTTACAATCTGACTGCCTTTTATTTCCTATTATTCCTGCTGGATATAGTAATGGAAGGATTTTCATCCATGAAGTAAGGCAAGAAAAATAAGTAAACATCATACACATGGGAAAAGAAGAGATAAACTGTCTGTATTCACAGACACCATGGTTGTCTATGTAGAAAATCCTAAAGAATTCATGCAAAATTCTAGAACCCTTATGTGAGTTTAGCAAACTCATAGGATACAAGGTCATCTTGTCAATTGTATTCCTATATACCATAAGTGAACAATTAAAAGTTGAAATTTTAAAAATTACCATTAACAATAGCACCCCAAAATCAATTATTTAAGTGTATATCTAACAAAATACAAGGTCTGACAATTCAGTTCCCAAACTCAACCTAGAAAAAGTGCTACATACCTCACTGCTGAATATCACTATAGTCACCTTTAAAGTACTCTACTTGGGAAGCTATACACTAATGCCAGTACCTAGTCTACCCTTCAAAGTAATTTTGCAACTCTTTTTCTGGAATGGACATCAGAGCTGTCATTGTGTGTATAGGATTTCTCTGCTGAAAGAAATAAAATACCAATAAAAAGAAATCAAATGAGTTATTTTTAAAGGGAAACATATTCAGTGTTCATGGATTGAAAGAGTTAACATTGTTAAGACATCAGTACTCTTCAGCTTGATGCATATCCCAATGAAAAATCAGAGCTAGCATCTTTATAGATATCAACAAGCTAATTATAGATTTGAAATGAAAATTCAAATGAACTAGAATAACCAAAACATTCTGAAAAAGAACAAAGTTCAAGGACACACACTACCCAATTTCAAGACTTTCTATAAAACTACATTGCCCAAGACAATGTGGTAGCAGAGAAATAATGGAAATATAGATCAATGGAAAGATTAGAGGGCTCAGAAAAACTCATGCAAATAAAGTCTAATGATATTTAACAAATACACAAAGGTAATTCAATGGAGTAAGAACTGTCTGTTCAACAAAATGGCACTGAGAAAACTAAACATTCAGGTGAAAAAAAAATTTGACCTTAATTCAGACCTAATACCTTATATAAAAGTTAACTCAAGGGAAAGAAGTGAGCTTGTCTTTCATTTTAGAATTTTGATTGTCTATTTACCAGTCATTGTTCAGTCTCAAGACTTATGATGGAACAGTAGACATCATTAACATCATGTTCTAGTTTGAATTCTTCATCAGGTTTTAGAAGTAGGGTGAGACTTCTTAACACATACAAGCTCATCAAACTGAAAGTTACACTGAGTGACCTTAAACATGAGTCTTTCCCAAGTGAAGCAAGTTAAACAAATTATGGCTCTAGCAAATTTATTACTTTTTTTCTTTTTGAGACAGTCTCACTTTGTCACCCTTGCTAAAGCCATGGCATCATACCCCACAGCAACCTCAAACCCTTGGGCTTAAGTGATCCTCTTCCCTCTGCTTTCTAAATAGCTGGAACTACAGGTACCTACCACACCATCAGCCATTTTTAGAGACCGGTCTCACTCTTGCTCAGACTGGTCTGGAATTCCTAAACTCAAATTATGCTACCTGTCTCAGCCTCCCAGAGTGCTAGGATTATAGGAGTGAACCATCATACCCAGCAAACCCTTATTGCTTTGTTTTTTTAATAGTAAGATGTACATGTTTCAGTATAATGCTTTCCAATTGTTTTGTAAAAAATAATTGAAACATATAATAGATCTAAGTATAAAATGCAAAATCATAACACTTCTGGATGATAATGTAGAAGAAAATCCATATGATATAGGATTTGGTGATGAGTTTTTATAATTAATACCAAAGCTAACAACTTTAAAAACTGGACATCATAAAAATTAAGAGCGTTTTCTTTATGAGAGACACTTATATGAGAATAAAAATACAAGCCATGGACTAGAAGAAATATTTGCAAGTCACATATCTGGTAAGGTATTTTTATCCAGAAGAAATAAATGATTCCTAAAACCCAACAGTAGAAAAACAATCCACCCAAAAGGGTGGAAGAAATAAAGATATGAACAGAGACCTCATCAAGGAATATATGCAATCAAGAAATGAGCACATGAAAAGATGCTTTAACATCATTAGTATCGAGAGGAAAACCTCAATTAAATACTATGGGACACACACTAGAATGACATAAAGAGAACAACAACAACAACAACAACAAACACCTGAAATGAAACAATAGCTAATGTTGGTGAGGATGTGTAGCAAAAGAAATTCTCATTTATTGCTATTGGGAATGCAAAATGTTACAGAGAGAGATCATTTTGGCAATTTGTTTTGAAGTTAAACATACAATTATGAGCACAATCCAGAAATTGTGCTTCAAGGTATTTACTGAAGTCAATTTAAAACTTATATTCACACAAAAACTGCACAGAAATGTTAATAGAAGTTTTGTTTGTAATTGATCCAAACTGGAAACATTGCATATGTTCTACAAACATCGAAAATATAAACAAACTGTGGCACAACTGTACAATGGAATACTACTCAGTAATTAAAAGGAACACACCACCGATTCATGTATGCATCTCAAATGTACTTAGCTAAGTGAAAGAAGCCTAACTCAGGTGGATGCCTATTGTATGATTATATCTAATGACGTTATGACAAGGCTAATTTATAGAAATGTAAAACAGGCTGTCAAGTGTAGGGATGGGGAGAGAATTGACTACAAAAGTGTTGCACAAGGGAAATTGTAGGGTGATAGAATTTTTCTGAATGGTGTTATAGTGGTAGACACATGACTTTATGAATGCCAAATTCCACAGAACTGCACAACACAAAGGATGACTTTTGTTCTATGTCAATTAAAAAAATATAATTCAACTCGTAGAGAAAACTTAAAATAAAATGCATACTGTGGTAAATGAATCTCACTGTATCACAGATGTATACAATGACCTCCTTGGAAAGGATGGGGTAAAAGGTGCCAACCTAGGTTGCTTTGGAAACTATTGTTTTGACTGGATACAGTAAAGCTTAAATCAGAACTGTACAAAAATGCTATATTCTGACTGGAAAATTTGTTTCTCATAGGGATACATGATAGCCATTTTATTTATTTATTTTTCTAGACAGAGTATCACTCTGTTGCCCAGTCAATCTAGAGTGCCATGGTGTCAGCCTAACTCACAGCAACTTCAAACTTCCCCGTTCCAGCCATCCACCTTCTTTGGCCTCTTGAGTAGCTGGGACTACTGGCACACTACACAATGCCCAGTTAATTTTTTTTTTTCTATTTTCAGTAGAGATGGAGTCTTGCTCTTGCCCAGGCTGATCTCAAACTTCTGAGCTCAAGGGATCCTCCTGCCTCAGCCTCCCAGAGTGCTAGGATTACAGGTGTGAGCCACCATGTATTTTTAAGGTATTTACATTTATATTATATTTAAATACATAAATAAATGATAGAGAAGAAGAACAAGGTTTCTCATTATTAGAGACAGAAGTTAAAAATAAGCAAGAGGTTTTGGGGGCAAGACACAATTGTAAGAGGTACTTTACCTAACAGATGCAATCAGTTTTAAAATAAAAAAAGAAAGGCTCGCCTTCATTAACAAACATTAATTTAAAACAGAAAAAAATAAGCAAGAGGATGTAAAGGTAAATGAATACTGGTGGTAATGGATTAAGGGTCAACGTATCTGTATGAGTTTATGTAGGTGTATATATAAAACTATATGCAGTTTAGTATATACGCACACATGTATCTGCTTGCTCTATCTGCTGAGAAGTCCTAGAATCAATGACACTGCAGTAGCAACCAGCACTATCAGTACCCACATCTTAATGACTAAACATTATTATCCAATAAAAGCAACCAGCACTCCCTGGAGAAATGGCTGATCATGGGGCTGGAAAAGGGAAAATACAAGATGAACCTGGAACAACTTATAGTGCTAGAAAACATGGAAATAGAAAAAGAATGGGAGAATGGGAGCTCCCAATGGCCAAGGCTGGAAGAATGTCAGCAATAACAAATTATACCATTGAATTATAGCCCAGAGAATTGAAAAATCCATGAACATACTGATAGAAACAAATAATTGTATTAATAAATAAATGGGGTGCAGAAGAAGGGGAAACATTCTTACAACATAATTAGAAACATTAAATGTAGAAGGAATAAAGAATACAAAAAATAACCATCAGTACATCACAGTAGTAAATATTGCAGACCAAATCTAAAAGATATTTGCATAGTCTTAAATTATCTGTCCCCAAATATTTACTAATTACTGTCATTGCTTTCAATATGCCCAAAAGTTCTGTGATACTCCCTTTTCCAGAAGGTAGGGTTTAATTCTCTTTCTCTTTATTATGGAATAGACTTAGAAACTTGCTTCTAGCAAATAGAGTAGAAAAAGGTAAAATAGTAACTTTACAAATGGAGAAACCCAGCAGATGACCTTAACCAGATGATGAAAGATTAACATTACCCCTGGGTGAGGTCATGTTTATGTTGTTATTATGTAACCTACATTAGATAAAAAGGGCAGTTTGCTTCTGTGGTAGTCTTTCCCCAAATCTATAATCCCAATCTAATACGTAGAAAACACAAATTGAGGAACATTCTACAAAATATTTCACTCTCAAAAATTGTCAACATTGTGAAAACCAGGTAAAGACTAGGAAATTGACACAAAGAAGATTAAAGACCCAACTTCTTAGAGGGACAAGTGGCATTTAGCCACCCGAGATTGAGCAATAACAGGTCTGTGATGTTAAAAAAAAAATAAAAGGAGATTAAGGAAACATGGAAACTAGATACAACACTGCATCCTGGATTGAGTTATGAGAACAGAAAAAGGACAATAGTGGGAAACCTGCTGAAATCTGAATAAAGTCTTTAATTAATTTATAACATTGCACAAAACTTCTTAGTTTTTATAAACGTTTCATGATTGTTAGGCAAAACTGGGTATAAGGTATGTGGAAACTCTTTGCCTTGTTTAAAACTAAAATTATTTCAAAATTAAAAGTTTAAAAAATAGAATAGAATGAGTCTTAAGAACTCAAAACAAAACTCTTAATGAATGAAAGTGATTGAATAATTGAGGAAACAAACTGAAAAGTCATTAAATACATTATTCAGTGAGAAAGGAGGGATTTGACAGATCACAGCTGACAGCAATTACTAAAAAAAAAAACCTCATATTTACCCAAGAAAATTAGAATTACTTAACAAACTGGTTGGATTGATATATATAAATACATACATGCATTGCATGAAACTATTCTCTAAAAGGTGTTCTACTACTTTTTTTCTCTCAAAAGTATAGCTTTTATATAATTAATTCCATGTCCCTATATGCATATAATTTCATTCCTTTTTATCTGAAAATTTCTCACAGTATGGATAACTTATTTAATCATTCTCACATTAATGAAAATTGCATTTTTTCCACCAACTTGACATTTCAATGTTGGACGGGTTACAAAGTGGAACCAGATAGGGTTTTTGTCCTTATAGCACTTCCAGATGAGTGAGGGATATAAAGGAGAAAGCAAACAACAAGGTGAAAGTTTTAGGGGAGTGCAGCAAAAGCTTTCATTTTAAAAGAAAATTAGGTGAAGCAATCTTGTATAGTACACCAACAATGCTGGAAAGGGTTCAAGCGATTCTGTGAGAGGCAACTCTCCCCTTTCTAGGGATCCAGAAAGCTTTCCCCACAACTAAATTGTCACATCTTTTGTTTCATTCTGAGCCTGAAGTTTTGGTCATGGGTTTTCTTCACCTGTCCTAGGTGTAGAGACATATTGGGAAAGGATGGATGTTGGGGAAGAAAAGAAAGGGATGGGTTTGGGGTGAGGGTTGGGAGTAGAGTAGATTTGAAGACCGGACATCAAAGTCCAAGATTCCATCAGACTTAGTAAAAGGTGAGAGTCTGTTGAACCCAGAAGAAGAAAAAATATTAACCAGCTTGTAGACAAATATTTGGCTTTTCTCCCTTTGTGGGGGAGGTAGGACTAGTAGGGGAAAGCATGGACAGGGAGGTGGGAATGAGGTGTGGAAAGGAGATCGTGTCCTCTTGGGTATATGACTAGTGGCTTACCTTAGAGTCTTTTTTGTTTGTTTGTTTCAAACAAACCCATCACAATCTATTATACTTATTTATGAATCCAAGGTGGGGGGAAATCACTCTGTTACAGCTTTCTTTGTGGAGATTGTCTGGTGTCCAATGAGCAGCACACCATTCCCTGTTCACTTTCTCCAGCCTGCCATTACCTTTGAACTGCAGTGGGAAAGAAATGACAAACAGAAGTGGGCCAGAGTTTACTATTTCTTTTTAGTTTATTATTTGCTTTTCTGCGAATTAGAAGCCAGACACCAAGCTCCAGGACAGTGTTATTTCTTCTGCATGATGTGTGGTGAACTCCCTTGGCCATTTAGTGCAGTGATGCTGAGAAAATAAATGAGCAGAAACTACCCAAGTGGGATAGCATGTAACCTAGTAAGTTACCTCACTCCATTCCAAGAGTGGTAATTTAGGGTGTACTTCTGTTTCTAAATTCCCAGGATTCCCTTGTCCCTGGATTAGGGACTAACTATGTCACAAAATAATATGTACCAATGCTATTTGTGAAATGTTTGGTCTCTCTAAATGACTAATGGTTTTGTTTTGGGTTTTGCTTCAGTTTTGAACAAAATTCTAGAGCCAGGTAATACTATTTAATAATCTGGAACATAGAAAAATGATGTATCAATAAATGAAGATTCTTCCTTGTGGCATATGCTGGATTGTGGAAGATGTAAAATATTCAATGTTTTCCTCCTTTTTTTACTTTGTATTTTACTGCATGTTTCCTTTATTTTAAATCAATAAAGAAAAAATTGTCCTTAGTAGTAAACAAACAAAAAACACACCAAAAACCCTTTCTTTCTATTATACTTTTAATTTTGAAAAGCACCCAATCAGAAGTAACAGCAGACTCTACGTCTGTGTTTCTACCACAGGGAAGAGTTGTCTGGCCCAAGCCATAGTACAGCTGAGGTATGCCTCCCTACCAACCCAGCAACATGCTCTACATAAATGCAGACCTCAAGCTATAAGCAAAGCAATCCCAAGAATCTTGCTGAAGTAGATCTTGAACATACTTTATATATTAAAAGTCTAAGCAGACAACTCAGGGACTTTTGCCAGTTATGACACAGCACATCAGGTTCACAGAAATTCATAAACACTTTGCCATAGAAAACTAGAAACTCCTAGCCACAAATATCCACAATGTGGGCAGCATTTACTTGTGAGTTCAGATGGTGGGCAGAATTATATGGAAGAGACAATAAATATCATTGAAGTTGTGTTTCAAATTCATTCATCTGAATGTGGCCAATGGCTATTCTGAATAATTTGGAGAATTTGTGAAATTTATTGGTGCTAAAATTGCCAAACATACCATTGTGTCAGGGAATGTAGTGACAGGAGGGATGATAGAAGAGTTTTATTCCCTCTAGAACTGAAACAATCTAAGTGGAAATCAACCTAGGCTCTGTGCATGCTACTTGCACCAGACATGGGTGGGTTACCCTCAGTTATGTAAAGCTGAATCTGCTTGCACTCTGAAGGGGCAAATCATCTCAGATGGAGGCTGTTTAAAATCACACTGTGTAGCTAAACCTTTGGATCTGGGCACATTTTGCGGTGCTGGGAGGGATGTTTTCAAGCCATATAGAGCATGCTAGGAAAGGGATAGAGAAAAATGATCAGCTTAAGTTCTCTGAGATGAGCTTTGAAACAGCAATGAAGAAATAAGCAAGAGTTGCTGAATATGGAATCTCAGAACACAAGATTATGGAAGTAAGGTAACATAGAAAAAATTACTCTGGATACTATAATCTTGTATAAGACCTTGCTGCATGGTGAAATTCTGCTCCCTTTTTCCTCCCCTCACATAACTGGAGAATCTTGGGCTTTGGAACTATCTCTAGTTACTGCTTGGTACACAAAAACGGAATATTGATTGGCTCAGAACTCACTCCATCATTATTAAAATGAATGTGAATACCTTTTCTTTCCTTTTAAAAACATACATTTTGAGTCCAAGGGTAACATGAGTTGAACATTGCAAGTTGGTGGTGTGTAAAAATAAGATAAAATAAAAACATACATTTTTTTACTTTAATAGAATACTATAATTTTCAAAAATTGACTTATTTTTAAGCATGTAATTTAATTTTACAGATAGCTGAGTGTTACATTGTGTAGAAAATGAAATCACCCAGGGACAAAGATGAAGGTGAAGGCTTGGTGGTATCACTTGGCTCTTTGTCAGTTGTGCACTGGTGAGCTGACTGATCTTTCTCTTGTGAATATTTAAGAAAACAGGGTAACTATCCTCTGCCACTAGCTCCATAAAATAGTATTAGGGTTGCTGTGGTTAAAGTCACCCCAAAGTTACCATACATAGGGAAAATGGGAAATTATAGCTAAATGGACCTTTATTTACAAAATGGTCATTACAAAATTCTTACAAAGAGGTGGCTAACACATAGGTAATATTATGTAAATATTTTTCAAAACTTTGTAATGAAAATTTTGTAAATAAAGATTCATGTATATGAAAACAGTACAATGTACCCCATGTTTGCATTAATGTATACAGCTATCAATTAATAAAAAAAAGATTCATGTAGCCACATCTTCCCATTTTCCCTATGTATGTTAATTATAGGGGTCACTTTTGGGACACCCTGTATAACCAGAATTAGGAGAAGAGAAAACAATGAAACTTCCGCTTCAATTTTTACATGGGCAAAAAGGTTTACCTGTGAGCTAATCAGCAAAGAGCGCTTTCTGAAACTCTGAGATATTTGGGTGACAGACTATTTAATATTACCAAGCCACCATAAGCAGCATGATAGATAGATCTTGATTCTCATTTTCCACCCTCAACTCACATCTGACCATCTGCCTGGTCAGATATCGCCCAGCTCCAGTATGCACAAAGAAGGAATGGGAACAGTACAAGGCAAACTTTGTTAAGGGCTATAGAAAGGATACAGAGCTCTGTGCAGTAGCAACGAGGAGAGAGAGATCATTTCCAGCTGGGGTAGCTTCAGAGGCTGGGTGGTGAGGTCCTGGCCTCTAAGAAGGAGAAGAACCAGATTATAGGAGGAAGAAGAGGGCAAGTAAGAGCAAAGAGAAAGAAATATAAGGCATACTTGGAGCACAGTGAGTGAGGGTTTATTTTGGATAGGGCAGAGAAGTAGAAGGAAAGGTTAGGAACATATATCCTAGGGCTCAATTCCAATTGATGCTGGATGTCAAAATGAGGAATGTAGTGTTTATTTTGTGGGAGGTGAGGTGCCATCCAAGGCCTCTAATCAGGAGAATGATAGTTCAAAGCAGGGAAGAGTGAAAATTAATTTGATGGTGATATGTAAGGTGAATTAAAGGGGTAAGGGAAGCACTGGAGGAAGATGTAAAACAGTAAGGGCTTAAACCTGCTCATAAATGTTTACAGAGGCACTTTTCATAATTGTTCAAAACTTGGAACAACTCAAATGTCCTTCAACAGTTGAATGGATAAATGGTGGGATTTCCAAATAACAGAATACTATTCAGCAAAAAGAGAAGAATGAACTATTGATACAAACAACAACTTAAATAGATGTCCCGGGCATTATGCTGAGTGAAGGAAGACAGTCTCAAAATGTTACATAATTTGTAAAGTTACTTATGTAATATTCTGAAGAAGACAAAACTTTAATAATGGGGAAATAGATCAGTGATTGTCAGAGTTTAGGAAAGGAGGTAAGATGTGACTACAGAGGCATAGGATAAGGGAATTTTGGGGGGGGATTGAACTGTATTCTATGTGTAGTGGTGACTAAACAAATTTATACACTGGTAAAGTTCATAGAATTTTACACACACGCACAGTCCATCTTGCTGCTAACAATTTAAAAAAAATCAGAATTGCTACCCACTAAATGGTTACAACTGAAAAAGTGGAAACATTTGGTAGTAGGCAATGTTAAATCTTTATAATTTTCTAGCTACATATGTTAGAAACTCTCCTTGAAATGATACACAATGTATCCCTTAACTGTGGCATGAATTTTTCATGCCTAAATACAAAAATACTTACTTTTTCCAACCATTTATTCTCTCTGGTGGGCTTTATTGTTGGCTGAGGCATCCTGCTGAAACCAGCCTACACAAAAGACCCTCTCAGCGTCTGTCTGACTCTCCAGCTGGATCCACCGGCCAGATTACCACTCCAGGAACCATTGCACCTCCAAGCAGCAATAGATTCTGAATTTCAAGGACATCCATTTCCTCTTTAATAATATTTTTATATAGCAATGATGTTCCCTCTGCTTTCTGGTCATAAAAATTATGTACATTGATAGTTCTTTTTTTTTTTTAATGGGACACAGTGGATGATACCAGACTATCTCAAGAGTGCCCAGAATGAATGGAAATTGTACCTGCTAATGAACCTCATGACCAATGGTGAGATACAGAGAACTCTCTCCTTTCTGGGTATTTTATGAGTGCATGAAATTTATTTAACATATTTCTTTCCCAACAAGAAAATATTTCCCAATAAATGTGTTTCTTCAAGTTCCAAAAGATGTTCACACAGTGGAAAGCAGGTTGTTCTGTGGACTCATCTGATTAACAAGGTTCTGGATCTTGCAGAGGACATGAGGAGACGAGGTCTGTCAAAAGCCTCTATGTGACACCTGAGTGGAAGCCACCAGCAGTCACCAATGAAAAAGGTCTGATATCTAACACTTGATAACTTGAGTTCAGTTAAAAAGAGTAGTAGATTACTTATGCAAAATTGCTAATGAGAGAAGATAAGGCCTCTTTCCACAGATTAATTTGGGAGTCAAATTTTTAAAGGTCCTGTTTCAGTAAGATATAAAAAGAATTTCTAACACATCACTATTTTATGAATATTGTAATATCATTTGCAACTACTACAAAACTTTTCCAAACTCTTAAAAATTTATGTAACTATTAATAATTTGTGCTACATACTAAGTGTTAAATATTGCTTATGAGGCATTCCTCTAAATATTTTATTAAAGTATGCTAATTGTATAAAACATAGAGCATAACAGAAAAATATTCTAGAGCACTAGGAAAATCCTTCGTTCCCACATCGCAATTCTTTTCCAGCTCTCCTTTCCCCTTTGCCCATTTTAATGCTGGGTAGCACTCCAGGGGAAATGATAAACTGTAGGTTCTTGGGGGAGGGGAGATAGGCATATTGAAAGGAGAAAGAGATGATTTCCCAAAGAAGGAGAAATGGTCGACTAACCCTAACAAGCTGATTCTCCCTGGTAGTCTTCAGAACGAAGACACCGGTTTTATTGTCTTTAATTGGCAAGTACGAGAAAAAGACTGACAGTATCAAATGGAGGAAATGCAGGGGGCGGGCTGCAGTGGTTATGGGAGGGGTCACTGAGGACTCGAGCTGATTGATGACGCGACCCTCACGTGACCGGGAGTCGACGTGTGCAGAAGTCCTTATAGTGCAAGGCCTGTTTTCCTGAAGCAGCTCCGTATCGCTGGAGAAGGAGAAGAGTGCTCCGGATCCTTTCAGGTCAGTGTAAAGGTGGGCGCTAACTTGGGGGTCAAAGAAGCCGAGAACAGAAAGCAGGCAGGTCTGGTACTGCTTTCCCAACGCTACTTTTCCTCCAAATTCCCATTTTATGCAGGAAAAATTGGGCTTTTTGGCCGGAGTGAAGGACGGGGTGGGGGGGTGGAGAGGGAGAAGGGTCGCTAATTGAGGGTCCTGAGACAGAGACGTAGAAACAATATGTCAGAAACTTCCTCTCCCGTTCCTGCTTGCAGGTAAACGGTGGGTACGGAGGAGGGCGGGGTGGCCATAAAAGGAGGGAGATTAGGACGTGGGAAACTTTATACCAACAAGGCCTAGAAATATGAAAAGAACCCGTGATTCAGGTACTAGTTTGCTCACCGTGTACCACCTGTCTGTCTGCAGGACTCTTGGTTTTTTGCGCGCGACACAAATCGAGGTGAGGGAAAATAAAGGAAAATCTCCAGGATTCTTGCAGGTCAGTGTAAAGGTGCAATTGTTTCAGGTCCCTTTGGGTGGGGGTGGAAGTGTGAGTGACACCAAAGCACATCCCGGGGTCGCCGCAGCGTCCCTATCCGGCTTAAACGCCAGAGGCCTGTGCCTAGCCTGCAGCGGAAATGGGGCGGGGGCGAGGGGTGAGGGCTGCCTGGAGAGACGTGGAAGGTGCAGGAGAGGCCTGAGACTGGACCAGGTGAGGATGGAGGTGGGGGTGGCTTGTGAAAGTCGGAAAGGGCGGGAGTGTCAGAGACTAGAGGCATGGAAAGGGTTAATTGCTTCCGTGCTGCTCCCATTTCAGTGCGAAAGGAGCCTTGCAGCAGAGCCTGCTGGGAAAATGGTGGGCAATAGCGGGGAGGAGAGAAGATGGAGCTGGAACGAGAAGGGGAGGGAAAGGAGGTGGAGTCAGAGGAGTTCTGAACTTGAATATCTAGACTTCTCTAGTTGGAAAACTTTCGACAATTAGAGATCTAAATCAGAAAAGGCCATTGGCTATGGGAAAGTATGCTCGCTGCTGCTGGTCTGTTTGCCTGGCACCTAGTGGTTTTGTTTCCTTGTTTTCTAGGATTAATTTATTCAAAAGGAAATAATAAAAAATACTCAACATGCAAACGTCTTGTGAAGAAAATGAAGGAAAAACACAGAATATGCCAAAGGTGGAGGATGACCGTCCTTCGGAAGATGTGCGACAGGAGGCAGAAGGAAATCCTCAACCTCCTGAAGAAGGTTTAAGCCAGGGAGCAGAAGGAAATCCCAGAGGAGGGCCTATTCAGGCTGGCCAGGGATTTAAAGAGGACACTCCAGTTAGGCATTTGGACCCTGAAGAAATGATAAGAGGAGTAGATGAGTTGGAAAGGCTTAGGGAAGAGATAAGAAGAGTAAGAAACAAGTTTGTGATGATGCATTGGAAGCAAAGACACTCTCGCAGCCGTCCTTACCCTGTGTGCTTTAGGCCTTGAATTCATTTTTGCCTGATAAGAAAATCTGGCTTTGGCTTTCTTTCTGTTAGCGTTTTCTGATGTATCTTTGACTTTCATTTTACTTTTAATCATCTGGTGGAATTTTGTTTTAGGTAGTTTTCTTGTTACCAGGATCTCATTGGATTTTGGATTTTGACCCATTTTCTAGGTCTAATTTTCAATTGAGATGTTTCACACATATGCATGGAAATATGCTCATTCCATATTGTAAAGTAAAACATAACATGTTACAAAGCAGCATATTTAGTATCAGCTCACATATGTAGGTTAAAATTCCAAATTATGTGTGTGTGTGTGTGCATGTGTGTATACATACATACATATATATCAGAAACTTAACCATGCTTGTTTCTGTGTGTTTTGAAATTTTTTCTTTTTTTTCTTTGCTTTATGCTTATATGTATTTTTTAATGAACTTGTGTCTCACACACAAAATTAAGTTTTTTTTATAAGTAAGAGTCAATGAAATAATTTGCAACCAGCTTATAAAGGGCAATGGGGGCACCTAAACTTTTAAATGAAAAAACTATAAAAAAGAAAATAAATGTAAACTCCAAATTACCTCTGGTTCTTATAGCTAGAGGAATAAACTGGCAATTATTACAGATATACATGTTTAAGACTCAGTCTTTTCATGGGGAAATATTTGCCTCATAGGGCTGCTGTGGGGAGGAAATGAAGCAATAACTCTGAGCTGTGCTCAGTGAGATCTTGTCCGCACTTGTGTGTACAGAACCCCCAAACCACTATAGTATAGTAGAACCACCAATTATATGAGGCACAGCCTGGTGTGACTCAATTTGTGCTAAAGAACAAGTCTACCAGACAGAGGTGAAGTCTTCAATGCCAGTCCTCTGCTGTTGAGCCCTACCCCTTTCTCCTCCCCTGGGTCCTGCCATGCCTGCTGAGCCCTTTGTTCTCAACTGGCCCCACTGCTGCTGATGCACTGGAGTCCTTTAGTGCCAAAACCTCAGTGAGTTGGAGCCTCTAGTGGTTGAATTCCCACTCTATTCTAAAGCCTCCCTCTCTGCTTTATAGTGGCATTTAACATAAGTGGAACTGCTTGGGGATTGCTGGGCCACAACATCTTGCACAGTCCTTAGCAAAATAGCCCCTTCTTTTTTTAATCACAGGACCTTTCCTCTACGTTGGAGACAGATACGAGTCCATTTGAGAGATAGACTTGGGTAAAAATTTAGGTCAAAGATAATACTGTCGTCAGAGTTTCACTGTAACTCTGAAAAATGAGGTTTGGTGCTCCTTTTGTGGGATAATCTCTCCCTGAAGTTTCCTGGCAGACCTGCCTTACTAGTTTAGAAGACTCCTCTGGGGACATGTGTACATTGTACAAAGTGATGCAGGAAACAGATCTAAGAAATAGATTGCTCCATTCCATCCCTTTCCCTGCTAAAGAAATGTGGGAAAAAACTTGCAAAGGCAAGTAAACATAAATTTACTTCAAGTAAAATGGCTGCTATGTAAATGTTAGGGATATTTCCCCTGTAGAACAAAGACTGTATTTTCCTCATATCCCTCAACTTGTAGGGATTGAACTGACACATCATTTTTTCCTTTTAAAAAATGATTTAATTAAATTAATACGAGGGTACTTTTTTGGGTTACATTGTTCTCACGTTCAGGGTAAAGTGGCACATCATGTTTTAATATTCAATTGATTTTTTATTGATTATTACTAAAAACCAGTAGGCTTGTTCAAATTATGTCACTGACTAAGCCACAAGTCTTTATTTCTTTAGAATTATGACACACAATTCCAAAAATAAACAGGGCAGAGAATGGATTGTACTCCAAATGTTTCATCAAAGTATTTCTCATAATCACTTGTATAAGAATCAGCTGGGGGGCATTTTGAAAATGCTGATTTCTGGTCCCTCATAAAATCCACTGATTCACACTCTCGAGGTGGGGTGTGAAAATAGCATAGCTTGCAAGCTCTTTCAGTTGATTACGATACACAGTAAAGTATGAGGACCACTGGTACATACAGTAGTCTTTCTGTTATGTAGCATTACAAGTATTAACCATAAAAGAATTAGAATGAAATATCGCTGGATGCATAATGAACTTCAAAAAGTAGAAGGCCTATTCAAGCATTTGTTTTTTGAAGTAAGAACTTTTAAAGGAAAAGATTGATAGATGTATACAATACAATTTAAAAGATTGTTGTTAAAGACAAGATAAAAAGCCAAGGGAGGGAATATAATCTAAGATGTATTTTGCTTGGCAGAACATCATGTTTAGCCATGCATTGCCTCCTCCCAATCTGAGTAAAATATATCAAAAATAAATTCTAAGCCCTATTTGTGTGATTAAAATCACAAAAACAATGAGCCAGTTCTATGCCCTTGTTTTTGTTTTTTTCACGTTCTGATGTTATTTGAGGACAGTTCTTCATGTCTCTAGATCATTCTTCAGGGTTATGACAGCCTGATAGATTCTAGTTGGATTGAAATTCTGGCTGGAATAAAATAAGGTTCTGGAATCTCTGCACCAGTTGTAGAAGACAGGATAAATCCATCCCCCTGGCCCTCTGAGGGGTGCCATTTAGGTGGGATGTGGAAGGACTCACCCAAGCCACACTCCTTTCTAGGATGAGTCTGAGTGGTTTCTCTGTTCCAGCCTGCAGCATGCACCAGGCCCTTCTAGGCTGATGGCAGGGCTGTCCTGGGTAGATATAACTGGAGGAGGACCACTGTCCATTGAAGATCAGAGGAATTTACCTTTCTTTCCATTTCCCTTTTTCTTTTGGGGGTGCATTTTATTGAGGAGGAGATAAGCCCCCCAAACTTCGTAACTTGCAGCATTGGTTGGTGTAGTTTTTCAGCAAGCAGATGTCTGAATGGATCTGACCAGATAACACCAGATAACATGGGGTTGAAGCAAACAGGGATGACCCTTCTCTGAGTCCAGTGAAGTAACCCCCAAAACAATTGAGGCAAACAATTGGGTTACACAGCACAGAAAAGCTCACCCAACCCTCTCCCACCCACCTTGCTCAGACTCCCAGAAGGGCCTCAGATGTGTTCTGGCCTATTTTGGTGGTTCTGTGAGGCCTTAGATCTGTGTCTGTCTGGTGCAGTGCATCTGATGTCTGCCCAGGCCTCAGGAGAAAGGTAATAGATGTTCTGGAGACTTCAGGTAAAGAGAACTTTCAAAGACATGTAGTCCTACAACTTAGGATAAAAGGGATATCACCTCCTGTCTGAACACCCCATGCATTGCAAGCCTAGCCCTTGATTTGGAGGGCAGGGAAGTCAAGCTGTCAATTGGTATGAAGATCCCTTTAAAAGGCACTGATGATGGAAGAAGCAATGATCTGTGAGCTTTGTGCATCAGTTCTGTAGACTGAAGAAACATTACCACATTTCTGACATCCTAAAGGATTATTTGAGCAATAAGGTGAAGATGCAATTCAAATCCTTAGTTTTAGGAAGGCAAAAAGTGGTCAAGTATATGGCCTTAGAATCAGATAAAACAGGTTTCCAATTTGGTCTCTTCTCCCTACTGGTATGTGATCTTCCATAAATCATTTATTCTCTTTTTTGGAGAATGCCTACCTTCCTGGAGATTAGGCTATTCATGGAATCCAAAGACATAAGACTCTTAGATCAAACAGAAATTTTCCACACTACCACCTCATTGCTGACATCATTATCATCATTATCTTGACTGGGGAATGATGCTGAGTTAATGGTCAATGAATCATCATTGAACGCAGGTCACATACTATAGGAAGTAAGTGCAGAAAACTATATAAAATGCCTGGCATACATTGGACCTTCAGAGAAGGCTAGGTCTGCAGTCGTTATTATCATCAGTGTTGTCATCATCATCATCATCATCAAATGATGTTAAAATAACACTCAAATAGGCTTGGCCCCTGTGGCTTAAGCGGCTAAGGCACCAGCCACATACACCTGAGCTGGTGGGTTCAAATCCAGCCTGGGCCCACCAAACAACAATGACAGCTGCAACCAAAAAATAGCCAGACATTGTGGTGGGTGCCTGTAGTCCCAACTACTTGAGAGGCAGAGGCAGGAGAATCGCTTGAGCCCAGGAGTTGGAGGTTGCTGTGAGTTGTGATGCCACAGCACTCTACCCAGGGTGACAGCTTGAGGCTCTGTCTCAAAAAAAAAAAAAAAGAAATAAAAAAAATACTCAAATAGAAACTAAAAAATTCTATGCTTCCACCCTTCTAAAACAAAAACTCAAGCTCATTTTTTAAAAAATACTCTCCCTTGCATAAAAGAGGTGACTTCTACACAAACTAAATAAAAAACATTCATTAATTTAGAATCACAAAAGTAATAATTGAATTCTACTATGTATTTACACTTACATTATTTATGCACTTCTGGTGCTGTTTCTATATTGCAGGATGTTTTATTTATTTATTTATTTTTGAGACAGAGCCTCAAGCTGTCACCCTGGGTAGAGTGCCATGGCATCACAGCTCACAGCAACCTCCAACTCCTGGGCTCAAGTGAGTCTCCTGGCTCAGCCTCCCAAGTAGCTGGGGCCACAGGTGCCCGCCACAACGCCTGGCTATTTTTTTTTTTTGTTTGCAGCCATCCTTGTTGTTTTGGTGGGCCCAGGCTGGATTTGAACCCGCCACCTTAGGTGTATGTGGTTGGCGCCTTAGCCACTTGAGCCACAGGTGCCGAGCCAATATTGCAGGATGAAGGAAAACATTCCCCTCCACATTTCCATTTTATTTAGTTACCTGCCAGAAAATTTGAAATCATAGGAAAAGTCTTACTATCATGAATTACAAAATATGATGTAGAAATATATTATTGACATCAGAAGTTGCTCCTCACATAATGTTTCATGAAAAAGATAACTGAGGGCTCGGCGCCTGTGGCTCAATTGGCTAAGGTGCCAGCCATGTACACCAAAGGTGGCGGGTTCGAATCCCCAGTCCGGGCCCGCCAAACAACAATGATGGCTGCAACCAAAAAAATGGCTGGGCGTTGTGGCAGGCGCCTGTGGTCCCAGCTACTTGGGAGGCGGAGGCAGGAGACTCACTTGAGCCCAGGAGTTGGAGGTTGCTATGAGCTGTGATGCCATGGCACTCTACCCAGGGGGATAGCTTGAGG
>CAUYQV010061323.1:0-16152 GCA_963574575.1 Galagoides demidoff
CGGGTGCCTGTGGTCCCAGCTACTTGGGAGGCGGAGGCAGGAGACTCGCTTGAGCCCAGGAGTTGGAGGTTGCTATGAGCTGTGATGCCATGGCACTCTACCCAGGGGGATAGCTTGAGGCTCCGTCTCAAAAAAAAAATAAAATAAAGATATTTGTGTTCAATACTTGATAGATTTGACTTGTACCCTTGCAATATACTCCATAGGTGTGGTCCCACCATTAACCCTCCCTCTATTGAACCACCCCCTTCCCTTTCTATACCCCTCCTCTTTCTTCCTTCGTCCTGGGCTATAGTTGTAATTCATCTCTCATATGAAAGTGTGAGTGATTATAAATTGGTTTCATAGTACTACTGAGTACATTGTATATATTTTTTCCATTCCTGAGATACTTTACTAAGAAGAATATTTTCCAGGTCCATCCATGTAAACATAAAAGAGGTAAATAGTTTTAAAAAGTCACTAAACAAATGGACAACTGTAGCATAAACAAATGGACAGCTGTGGCCCTTTGCAATTAACTATGATAATCCCCAGAGAAGGGGGGAAATCTTACTATCAGAGTTACCACATAATATGATTCAAAATGCTCAGTTTTCAACAAAGTTATAGGACATACAAAGAAACAGGAAAGTATGGCTTACTCAGCATTGTATTAGAAGTTCTAACCGTAGCAAATAGGCCAGGGGGGAAAAAGGCATCCATATTGGAGAAGGAAAAGCAAAATTATCTCTGGTTACAGTTGGCATAATTCCTACATAGAGAAAATTCCAAAGAATCCAGAAAAAAAAAAAACTTTTAGGAGTAATAAATTCAACAAAATTCAAGGATAGATCAATATACATCTTTCAATTGTATTTCTGTATGTCAGCAATTAGCAATTTAAAAATAAACTAAGAAAATTATTTAACTCATCAAAAAATAAGCACCTATGCTAGGTATGGTGGCTCATACCTATAATCCTAGCACTTTGGAAAGCTAAGGAGGGAAGATAACATGAGGCCAGGTATTTGAGACCAGTCTGAACAACAAGCAAGACACCCCTATATCTACAAAAAAAATTTTAAAAAAGGTAGCTTGAAATGTTGGTACATGTCTGTAGTCCCAGCTACTCAGGAGGCTGAACCAGAAGGACTGGGAGGACTGCTTGGTCTCAGGAGTTCAAGGCTTCAGTGAGCTGTGATGATTCCACTGCACTCTAACCAGTGTGACAGAGCAAAACTCTGTCTCAAAAACAAACAAACAAAACCAACTAAGAATAAATTTAATCAATGGGGTGAAAGACTTGTACACTAGAAACCATAAAATAATTCTGAAGGAAATTAAAGACCTAAATACATGGAAAGTTATACTGTGTTCATGGATTAGAATATTTAATATTCTTAAGATGGAAACTTTCCAAAGTGATCTACAGATGCGATGTAATCCCCATCAAAAAATCAATCGCTGCTTTTATAGAAATGGAATAGCTTAATTCTCAATTCATACAGAATCACAAGGGGCCAAAAAGAGTCAAAACAATATTGAAAAAGAAGAACACCTGAAGTTTTGGTTACAAATAAATTTTGGTGATCTATTATGTAGTGTGGTAAACACAGTTAATAATAATGTATTATATATTTCTAAATAGCCAAAAGAATAGATTTTTGATGTCATCATAATAAAAAAGTTGATGAAGTAATGGATACATAAATTAGATTGATTGAATCTTCCTACCATGTATAGATAGATCAAAAGATGGTATTGTGTACCATAAGTATACACAATTATTATTTGTCAATCAAATTAATAAAAAAAAAAGCAAAATACAAACCAAATTGGAGAACTCACATGTCCTGATTTCAAAACATACTAGAAATGTACAATAACTGAAATAGTATGGTATTGGCATATGGACAGACATATAAATCAATGGAGTAGAATTGAGAGTCCAGAAATAACCCACAACAAATAATTTTTGGGCAAGGGTGCCAAGATCATATAATAGGAGAGAGAACAGTCCAATCTTTTCAACAAATGCTGCTGGGATAACTGGATATTCACCTTTACCAAAAGCATAAGCAATGAAAGAAACATAGATAATTAGGACTTCATCAAAGTTAAAAATTTGGGCGCACCAAAGGACATTATCGACAAAAGTGAAAAGACAACTTGATGGTAAAGAATAATTGCAAATCATGTATTTGATAAGGGTCTAGTACCTATAATACAAAATAACACTCAGAACTCAATCATAAACAGCCCAATTAAAAATGGGCAAAGGCCCTCACGTTAACTAGAATTTAAAAAAATGGACAAAGGACTTAATGAGACATTGCTCCAAAGAAGATACACTAATGGCCAGCAAGCACATGAAAAGTTCATGTCATTAGTCATTAAGGGTAGGAAAAATAAAACCATACATTTTTCACTTCGCACCCACGTGAATAGATATGAGAAAAAAAGTAAGACAACAAATATTGGCAAGGATATGGAGGAATTGGAACCATTAGATATTGCAGGGAAGACATAAAATGATTTCTAAGCTACTGAAACATAATGATTCATGTGAATTGTACTTAAAATTTACAGAAAAGCAAACCAAAAAGGTATTTTGTTACATGTATTGATAGTTTGTTCCATGTTATTGCTGAGTAGTATCCCATAGATTACAGATGTAGAGTGAAGGAGAGCAGATTAATGGTTACCAGGGTTAGAGGAGGGGGGGAAAGGTGACTATAATGTAGCACAGGAAGTTAATTGTGATTGTTTTTGTAGTTCCCTTTACTTAAAAGACAGTTACATAGATACACAGTACATGTGATAAAACATCACAGAACTAAACAACCAAAAAATGAGTGCATGTGAAAAATGACGTATCTGGTTGATACCGTGGTTGTACCAGTGCCCACTTCCTGAGTTTGACACTTCTAGCTGCACGGCCATCAGTGTCCCAGGTTTGTGGGATGCCCCATTTCTACCCAGCACAGCAATCCTCCATGAGCTCTTTTGTGAAATATATGTTTCTCTGTTATAGGTGTTAAGGCTTCCATCTAGAACCCTAACACCTGATGCTGTGATTCTCCTATTGGAGTTGGTATAAGCGCTACATAGTCTTTCCCCATCACGGATACCTCTAAGGACAGGAAGTTTCCTGGGTCACATGGCCTCAGTAGCCCAGTGGCTCATACCACACCTGGGCCTGCTGACAGCCTTACTATCCTCTGGTGTAGAGGCCAAAGCAGGGTTTTCAACTGTGAAACACGCTGCCTTCAGGACCCACAACCTTGTGCTTCCTTCTCATTGCTGACAATTACGATATGCATCTGTTTGTCCTTCATCCAGTGAAGAAGTCACAGTATGCCAGAGACCTTAACATGTCCGTGATATGGTTAGCCCTTTAATATTTTCTGTTGCTGAACTTCTAGACTGCACATGTCCCAGCAAGATCCCATAGACCTTGCTACTTCTGACCCATGATGTAATTCATAGGCCGTCGCATGTGAGGTTGTGTGGAATATCCAGACAGCCCAGGTCCTGCTGAGCAGGAGACTTAACGGAGATCTGGAGACAGGCCACAGAGTACCCTGATGTATGCTCCAAGTGAATGAGAATGATTTCTTTTCTTTTTTTTCTACTACTTTTTTTTAAATTTCAGAATATTATCAGGGTATAAATGTTTTGGTTATATGAATGGCTTTTGTGCAGTTTGAGTCAAAGTTATAAGTGTGCCCATCATCTGGATAGTGTGCATTGTAACTGTTAGGTGTGAAATTACCCTCCCAGCCCCCTCCCCAATGCTTGCTTTCTGTTGAGTTTTACTACCAAACGTGCACATGCCTGTTGGTTAATTAGTTCCAATTCAATAGTAAGCACATGTGGTGTTTGTTTTTCCATTCTTGTGATACTTTACTTAGAAGAATGGTCTCCAGTTCCATCCACATTGGTGCACAAGGTATTATTAGGTCACCTTTTTTTTTAAAATGGCTGAGGACTAGTCCATGGTATATACACACCACATTTTATAAATCTACCTATGTATTTCCGGGCACTTGAGTTGATTCCACATCTTTGCGATTGTGATTTGTGCTGCAGTAAACATTTAAGTGCATGTGTATCTTTTTAATAAAATGGCTTTTTTCCCCTTTGGGTAAATACCCACTAGTGGAGTTGCTGGATCACATAGTAGGTCTACTTTTAGTTCTTTGAGATATTTCTATATGACTTTCCAAAGAGGTTTCACTAGTTTGCAGTCCCACAAACAGTGTATAAAATGTTTGTCTATAAACTTTGTTTCTGCCAGCATCTGTTGTTTGGGGATTTTTTGATAAAAGTCATTTTCACTGGAGTTAGCTGATATCTCATTGTGGTTTTGATTTGTACTTCCCTGATGATTAAAGATGTAGAATATTTTTTTCATATGTTTATTGGCCCTTAGTCTATCTTCTTTTGAAAAACTGTTCACGTTTTTTGCCCACATTTTTATGGAGTTGTTTGATTTTTGTTCTTGCTGATTTGCTTGAGTTCTTTATAGATTCTGGCTATCATCCCTTTGTCAGATGTGTAGCATGCAAATATTTTCTCCCATTCTGTACGTTGTCCACTCTATTGATTCTTTCCTCAGCTGTACAGAAGCTTTTTAATTTAATCAGGTCTCATTTATTAATTTTTGTTGTTGCTGTGATTGCCTGTGGGGGCTTCTTCATAAATTTTCTGATTTTCATTTTCTATGGGAATGGAACCAAATGCATTTCCCACATGTAAGATCACCACTGTGTATCTGACCCACATTAATCTGCTCTAGTAAACATGCCACAAGTCACACAGTAGCTTGTATTGTTGGAACTACTGGGGAGGGGGTCAGATTGGTGAATCAAATGGATATGTGATGGGGAACACAACCACTGGGTTCCTTTTGTTTTTAAGTGTAAAACTAAACTCTACCTTTCCCCTTGACAGACAGTATTATTTCAAATTTACTATCATCACAGATAGGAGAGAGGCAATTTCAAATGCCACATCCACTATGACAGCTCTCAATCCACAGGCTGAGGACCAACATAGGGGTTGACAAACTAGGATGTATATTCTAATTTCCCCCTCATGGACCATGGAACATTGCACCCATGGACCCAGCAATGGGGCTACATGCCAGCATGGATGCAGAACTCTCTTTATTGTCTGTCTCCCTGCATGCACCACCACCAGCTCTCTAGATAGGTGGGTGTTCCCTTTTCTCCAGGATATGGTACCTATAAACATGCCATAGACCCCTTTGGGAAAGCACAGGTGAATCATCAGTATGTGTAATTGCTACTGAGTTGCACATCCTTCCTCCTGGGTACCCGATATCTCCTTAGTCAAAGCTCTGGGTCTGCAGAGTGGTCAGGTATGGAAACTGAGAACAGGTCATGGCTCTTATTGGAGCGGCTTCCCTCAGCCTTCTGGTCATTTATTTTTCATTCCAGTGCCAGTAAACCCTTGTTGGTTATCCTTCTATCTTGACATGAGGGCTACTGTATGCTACGTATTAAACACATACACAACTTTTTTGGTATCTGAAACATGGACTGTCTCTCAGACCTTGCTACTTATTAAATAATTGTCTCCACTCTTCTACTGATGGCTAAGCACTGTTGACTTGCTTTTATTATTTGAAGGATAAGCATTTTATCCTCATAATTTTATTATTTGAACAATAAACATCTCATCATTCTTATTAATAACAGTTCTCTAGAAGCTTCTTCTACTGTCAACTTTGGCTACAAATGGTGACCACTTCTGAGCTTCTGCAGAGTCCTGGTGTCCTCATCACCATTCCATACCATGTCCCTTGGCAATCATCTGTGCGTTCTAAATTATAAGCTTCTCAGGGTCTTTGATCCCTATTCCATCTGATATGGAAGTTCTGGCAATGACACTGAGGGTGGGGGATTGCCTTCTCTAAGCTTCCAAGACTTTCTTATTAGCACATTAACACCCACTCTTGAATTTGCTGACAAGATACCAAATACTTTGTCAAGGCCAAATGCACTCATATAAACAAAATTTCATTGCCAAGCCCTGAATTTTGGATCTCTTAACTCAGTCCCTCAGAGTCCTGTTTATAACACTTCCCTGGCGCTGTCTTGCACCTGTTGCCTAATGTCCATATCTCATTCAGGGTAGAGTCCTTTAGCATGTCCAGAATTTTTCCATCCACTTTTGTTTTCCCCTATCCCATGTTGTTGGTCTGTGGCCAAAAAGGAAAGTGCATGTAAGCCTGGGTAGGCACGGTGGGAATAGGCAGGGCATGTGTTGATTTGCAAGGCAGACTCCTCTACAGAATTGCAAGCAAATGAAGAACACTGGGAAGATTCCTTCCACATACCCAGATAATTTGGGATTCAATATTTTCCACTATGTGCTTCCAGATTTCCCTACCCCAGGCCCAAGTCCTGCTCTTTCCAATCACAGCTTTGACTGTGGCCTAGCATTGCTGCTGGAACTGAGACTACATCCTTCTCTGGACCTCTAATTATCTTAGAACTAAGTTCTGGGCCTGATACATAGATTTTCTTTTTTTTTTTTTTCTTCTTTGCCGTTTGACTGAAGAAAACAAGAGCCTTTTTATATACAGCCAAAGAAGTCCTTCACTTTTCACACCGAGCCTTTAATCGATGATTAATAACCCTCAGCCTTTGGTTGCTTTTCTCCTATGCACCCGCCATCTAAATTCATGGCCCTTATAATTACTGTTTCCCTCACACTTTTTAGAAACTGAGAAATGGCCCATTACACTAGCCAGTGCATTTCTTTCCTCTGGCATCTCATCCCTTTGCACCAAGGATTGAAGCTGTGGAGAGCATGTCACTACAGCAGATAAGGGTCTCCCTGAGCACTGCTCATCATCAATGAGGAGGGGTGTGTGGCCTGCCCTCTAGCAGGTGAGCCAGCCCTAGAATTCCATGGCACAATCTGCTTCATCAGACCACTCCTGGCATTATATGTTATGTAGGTGACTTTACCCATGAAACAGACCATGAGATAGAGATTTTGGGGGGTATACCCTTAAGATAAACACCCACAAGGGAGTGATGGATGTAAGAATGGCACAGGCAGAAGTTAGATCATGATCCTGCTATGAAAGGGCCTCAGCAAATTCCTGGGAGCCCTGGAGCTGGAATTGCTCTCCAGGGCTCTTCTTGAGGCAAGGACAGGTGTCTGGTACTATGTGTCATTGGATGTGGGCTGCTCCCAGGAAAAAGCATGACCTTAGGTGAGGACATTATCTCCATCTGAGAGTGACTACCAGGGAAAGATTCAGCTAAGAGCTGTCAGTAATCTGTATTTGTAGATTTGGATAAATCAATTCTTCAGTCCTAAAGGGGACAGGTAGGACCTACAGATTGTACCACAGAATACAAACTGAGATTTTTAGAGAATGGGGTCATTGCACAGGCTCAGTGACTTTTAAATGTAGAAGAAGGAAAGGGACATAGATTCTAAAGGATGATTAAGCCCAATCTTGGGGAGTATTTAGGTTCTAACTTAAATACTGAGAGATGGGCATCTGAGCTGGTATGAGACTAGTCAATGCTTCAGCCCCCTGCAGAATAAAAGTGTTAAAGGAAATTCTTCAGTTGGAAGAAAACTGATACTAGATAAGAAGCTGGATCTACATAACGAATGAAAAGCACCAGATAGGGCAAATCTACCCACAAATGTAAACATTCCTAAAAGCTCCTTTTATTTTAAAAATTCTTTAAATGATAACTGTGTCTAAAAGGGGTGATAATGTTTTGTGTAATTTAGGTAGAAGTAAAATGCATAAAAAAGACAGCACAAAAGATGAGTGGGAGAAAATTAAAGTACACTGCTGTAAGTTATTTACATCAAATGCCAAATGGTCTATGAGTATTTGCAGATAGACCATGGTAAGTAAAAGATGCATGTTATAAACTGTAGAACAACCACTAAAAAAGAGGAATGGCTAATAAGCCTATAGTGGCAATAAAACAGACTTGTAAAATGTACTTAATCCAAGATTAGACAAGAAAAATAGGGATATATGGGAATGAGCAAATAGAGAGATGGCTGATTTAAATCCAGCATCACCTGCATTGCCTGTAGACAGTCTAAACATACCATTTACAAGGCATAAGGCAGAGAAATTAGATTCATAAAGAAGCGACACCAATTACATGTCTTCTACAAGGTAAACTTTAAAAATAAAGATAAGCTAAGAGGAAAAAAGAGAAAAGATGGGGAAAATACTGTGCAAACACCAGCCAGAAGAAAGCTGGAGTGGTGATAATTGCATTGCACAAAGTAAACCTAAGAACAAAAGATATTGCCATGAGTGAGGAAGCACATTTCATAATGATGTAGGACATAAAAACCCTAAATGTATAGGCTCATAACAGAGCTTCAAATTATACAAAATAAAGCTGAAAGAACTGAAAGCAGAAATGGAGAAATCCACAGTTGGGGTTGGAAATTCCAATGCTTGTTTCTCTGTAATTAATAGAAAATTGGTAAAAAATACAGAGCACATTAACAGCACTGCCAGTCAACCTGATCTAGTGGATATTGATGGCACACTCTACCCAACGGTGACAGAATACACGTACTTCAGATGGACATGAAATATTCATCAAGACAGACCCTACTCCAGGGCATAAAACAATCCCCAATTATCCTTAAATGAGTTAAATCACAAAATATAGTATCTCAATCAATGGAATTAAAGTACAATAATAAATATAAAATATCTTTGACAATTTTTCTAATACTTGGAAATTAAACAACATACTTCTAAATAACCTCTATGGAAAAAAAAATCAAAAGAGAACTTAGAAAATAGTTTGAGTTAAATGAAAATTAAAACATGAGATGTGAAGATTATGGGGATATAGATAAAGCAGGGTTCAGAAGGAAATTTATAAGTTATAAATAGAAAGATCTAAGAAAACATAACTATTTCACCTGAAGGGGGTAAAATAGAAGAGAAACTGAAGCCAAAGTACATAGAATTAAGCAAGAAATAAGTGATGCCTGGATACTGAAGACAAAGTGATGCCTGGATACTTAAACAACATCTAGGTCCCTCTCACCTCCAAATCGTTCTCCAGAAAATATGGAGAACAGCAAGAAAAGTGTACAAAAGCACACCCCTAGCATCATCTGAAGACTGAAAATAACCAAAAACTTCAAAATACCTGAGTAAAAAGGGGAGGCGGAATGGCAAACTCCTGTGCTCAACCTCTCATGTCCCTTCCCCACCCATGTAGTGGTTCAAAGCTTTTTTAGAAGCAAAAAAGATCAACAAAAAAGGATGGGAAAGAGAGAAGAATGGGCCAGTGCTGGGCCTATGGTTGGTCCAAAACCATTGCTGGAAAGACTTAATCTACACTCAAACTGGATGTAAGCATTCCAATTTGTACAAATAATCAACACATTGAATCCTATAATGGCATAAATGCATTTATTATCTATGTACAAATGACTTAATAAAAACATAAGTAAATAAACTTGGAAAAAAATAAAAGTGTCTGAGTATATGAATTGAAGGGGCAATCTTTGAAATGTGTAACTCTGGGGAGAGACAGGACATTTGGCAATTTGGTGGTGAGGGGGAAAAGAGAAAAGAAGGAAAATTTAAGGTCCAGCAAAACAAAAGATAAGTACAAATCAAAGGACACACAACCTCTTTTACCCCACACTCACAATAAAAAACAAACGGAAGTTTCTGAACCGTGCTTTACTATAAGTAATACACTTTATTAAACTAGGAAATGGAGATTTCCTACAAAGTAGGCCCTGCTAAACCACTCAAAACTCACAAATATGTTTAACAGAGAATTGTCCCAAATCACCAACATCAAATTCAATCTGTATTGGCTGAAAAAAAATCCCCACACCCTTGGTAACTAGTCACAAAGTCTTACACTATACGACATTCCTCTAAGTAAAATGAAATGTATTTAAGCCAGCATTTAGGATATGAAAAGGGCTTTCATAAGACATTACAATCAGTAGTAGCATTTCTATATACCAACAACAAACTATTCAAAAAAAAGAAATTAAAAAAATTTCATTTATAATATCAGAAAGAATTAAATACTTATTAATAAATTTAAACAAGAAGATGAAAGATCTATACACAGAAAATTATAAAACATTAATGAGAGAACTTCCAGAAGACACAAATAAATGGAAGAACACTTCAAGTTCATGGATTGGAAGAAGCCAATCTATTCCACAGAAACAGAAAAAAACAATTGTAAAATTCATAGGAAACCACAAGCAGACCCTGAATAGCCAAAGCAAAGTTGAGTGAAATGAGCAGAGCTAGAGGCATCCTAGAATCTAACCTCAAGCTATACTGCAGAGAGAGCTATGGTAATCAAAACAGCATGACACAAGGCATAAAAAACAGAATCATAGATCAGTAGAATGGAATAGAGAACCCAGAAACAAACCGACACACTTAAGGTCAATCAATTTTTGGCAAAAGGAAAAGACAGTATCTTCATAAATGGTGTTGGAAAAACTGGCCATTGACATATAGAAGAATGAAATTGGACCCTTATCCACACACCACACGTAAAAATCAACTCAAAATTGACTAAAGAGTTAAATGCCAAAGCTGAAACAGTAAAAATACTAGAAGAAAACATGGAGAAAACCTTCATGACATTGGTCTCAGCAATGACTTTGTTTTATTTGACTCCCCAGGCACAGGAAACAAAAGCAAAACTAGCAAAATGGGATTGCATCCAATTAAAAAGCTTCTGCACAGCAAAGGTGACAGTCAGCAGTGTGAAGAGACACCGTGTGGATTGGTAACACTGGAAGAGACACTGTGTGGATTGGTAACAGTGGAAGAGACACCATGTGGATTGGTAACAGCGGAAGAGACACCGTGTATGTTTGCAACCATACACCTGATAACGGGTT
Organism: Galagoides demidoff; assembly: GCA_963574575.1. Classification (NCBI taxonomy): domain Eukaryota; kingdom Metazoa; phylum Chordata; class Mammalia; order Primates; family Galagidae; genus Galagoides; species Galagoides demidoff. The sequence goes on from CAUYQV010061323.1 coordinate 10,921, forward strand.
AACAACCACATCACCAAGGAACTCAATAGCAAGGACAATCTGATTTAAAGTGAGCTAAGGAATTTAACATACATTTTTCCAAAAAATATACAAATGGCCAACAAAGGCATGAAAAAAAAACGTTCAACACCAGGGAAATGCAAATGAAAACTACAATGAGGTATCCCCTCACGCCTGTTAGAATGGCTGTTATCAAAAAGACCAAAGATAGCAAGTGTTGGTGAGGATGTGGAGAAAAGTGAGCCCTTACCCTCTGTTGGTGGGAATGCAAATTTGTACAGCCACTACCGAAAACAGTACAGAGGCTCCCCAAATCACTAAAAGCTGAGCTACTCTGTAATCTGGCCATCTGACTCGTGAAGAGCAAAGAGATATTTGCATTTCTGTGTCCTCTGCATCATAATTCACAGCAGTCGAGATATACAATTGCCCTAAGCATCCACCAACATATAAGTGGATGAAGAAAATGTGGTGTATAAAAACATAATGGAGTTTTATTCAGGCTTAAAAAAGGAGACTCTTTTATTTCTGACAATGTGAGTGAAGCTGGAGGCCTTTAGGAATCTTAAAAAGTCAACTTCATAGAAACAGAGTAGGATGGTCATCCCCAGGGTTGGGGTTGGGCTGGTGACTGTGGAGATGTTCAAAGGATATAAAAATTCAATTAGATAGAAGGAACAAGTTCAAGAGATTTATTGTACAACATGATGCTTATAGTTGGTAATAATGTCAAGTGTATTTCAAAATTTCTAACAGAGAAGATTAAACCCTCAACCAGAAGAAAGAAGAATGAGAGGTGATGAATATGCCAATTAGTTTTATTTAATCATTCCATTACATGTACATATATCAAAATATCATAATGTACGTCATAAATAGAGGTAGTTATTATGTCAGTTAAAAACAAAATGTAAAAAATTCAAAAAGTAAGAACATAAATGAACAACAACAAACTAGGGAAAAAAAAAAACAAAAAGAGGGTTCGCTGAACTTAAGAAAGAAACAGATGAAAACTACAGAATTATTTCAGGTCTTAGTGATAAATTATAACATTCAGATTCCAAAGACAATTTAATGAGAATTATTGAAGGAAGGATAGAAAATAATGAAAATAATTTTAGAAATGAGTAAAAGATAAAAGAAACAGAGAAAAAGTAGTGGAAATGGAAGATAAGCAAAATAGGAGTGACATTTTATTTGGGGGGCATTTTATTTTCTTTCTTCAAGAAAGAAAACAATAAAATAGGACTATTTCTTTGCAGAAAAAGTTACTCAAGAGTTTTATATTTTGAAAAGACTTACCAGCTACCTGGAAACACTAACTCCGAATGATCAACTCTGATGCATATCCTCATAAAACTTTTAGGTTTCAAAGATGGAAAAAAAAATTCTGAAGGCCTCAAGCAAAAGATCAAATAATTTACAAAGATAAAAGAACTAGAGTGTCACCCAATTTTTCAAAATAAAACATACAAAGGAAGATAAAAACAAAGCAGTATTTTTAAAAAGTGTCAGGAAATAGTTTTCTACATATAATAAGTAAAGGAATTTTGTATCCATAAGCTCTTCTTGAAGAATTTATTAGGGTATAAACTTAACATGTTACGGTGACCAAATCTAGAACAATTTTAAGAAGAATGTAAATAATGATAGCAGTGGATAATAAACCACAGGAAAAATAAATATCAGGTGGAAATATAAAATGCTACACCCATTCTGGAAATTCTTTTGACAGTTTCTCGTAAGTTGAAGTATTTATTACCATCACTGTCAAGAATGCAACTCCTGGGTACTTACCCAGGAGAAATAAAAACACGTCCACCAAAAGACTTGTGCAAATGCCTTATTCATAATAATTGAAAACCAGCAAGAAGTAAGTGAGGAGATGGTTATGTTAATCAGTTAGGTGTAAGCATTCCACACTGTTATCAAATCAGCACATTGTACCCCATAAATGCATTAATGTACACAGTTACGATTTAATAAAGAAATAAAAGAAAGGATGAACAGATTGTTATACATCCTTGCAATGGGAAATGAAATTAGTATTCATCAGCAACAAAAACAAGTTGCTGGCCTACATGACAACACGGTCATGTGACTCTCAGAAATATGACAGTGCAGGACAGAGGCCCGGAACAAAGAGAGCACAGCGTGTGACTCCGTTTGACATTGTCAGAGACGCAAATGAACCTGCAGTGAGGAAGACAGATTGGGGTTTGCTTAATCCCAGGGGTTAGAAGAATTGGCTGCAAAGAGGCACGGGGGGACTTTGGGGGACAAAAATATTCTGTGTTGAAAGTGGTGATGGTCGCAGGGGTGTATGTCCAAACTCACCAAACTGTACTCATAAAACAGGTACCTTTTTTGGGAATGTACATATGCGTCAACAAAGTTGATTTTAAAACCTTTGAGGCAGACCCGAAGCATAGACCTGCCTCTCATTTCTGTACATGATTTGGCTGCACGAAAATAAGACAATCTTGAAAAATTCTGCACGTCTAATCGGTCTTCCTATTTCAGGATACCTCAAAACACAAAAGGGCAATGAAAGTATATGGGGAATTCTCTTCCTCTTGTGCCAGGAACCCTTTCTTTCTTTCTCTCTCTCTCTCTTTCTTTCTTTCTTTGCAGTTTTTGGCCAGGGCTGGGTTTGAACCCACCACCATATGGGGCCAGCACCTTACTCCTTTGAGCCACAGGCACCACCCCATGCCAGGAGCCCTTTCTGGAGACTGGACACAGAGTCGTCCATGTGCTGATGGCAGAGAAGCACCCTGAGGTCCAAGGCCGGCTCTCCAGTTCGAGAGGAGACAGTGGCCCAGTTGAGGGGTCATAGCTGTGGGAAATCTGACCTGAGAACAGAAGGCATATCCTTGAGGGGACGTGGGCGGATGCCCCTCTTCCTATCCAGGTGCATGATCTGAGTTGGACACCATGATGGCGTAGCTCTGGGCACCCACTTCTCCTTGTTTCTCGGCCCCCAGTGTGGTGCTAGGGCTTCTGGATGCCAGGGTCGAGCCCGGCATTTGTGCAGAGGTCAGGTCCTGCCTGCAGGGAGCCAGAGGGGCTGACAGCATGGCTGTAGGGGGGAAGAGCCCCTGCAAACTGGGTCAGCAGCTCCTCGGTGCCTCCAGTCTGGTGACTTTTCTTCCCTCCCCACTGACGTGAGGAGGACAAGCAAGGCTTCCTTACTGCCTAAGGAAGAGCAGCTGCCGTGCAGCCATTTGCCAGCTAGCTGCTCACCCTGACAGCCATTTGCTGTCTCCTCCAGACTGCGTTTATGGCTTTTCCTATGTCTCGCCTCCTCTTTAAAGGTTCACAAAATATGGTCCTTAGATTATTGGCTAGGTGCTTCTGAGTCTGAACTTTCACTTTCAGAGAGTTACAAATTGCTTTCCTTTCTCATAGAGTAAAAACAAAATTGCGGGTCAGCTTTTCTCAAAGTTATCCATTCTTGCTGAGATTTGTAAAATACAGACAAGTGAAAAAAAAAGGAACTAAAAACACCTTTAATCGATGCACAGCCTACAGATATATGAAAAAATGCAACTTTTTTGTATAAACAATTTAGCCATGTTAAAGTCCATAGAAGTGTTTTGTCTGCTTTGGAAAACTGAGATGTTTGTATGTTGGGATGTCAGAATGAAACAATGACGCGAAGATTTCTCTTTTATCTCCTTTGAGTATTTTTTTGGCTTTTAGAGTCTTTTGTTCCCAACACAAATGACTAATAGAAAAATGTGTTGTTTGGTATGTAGCTCTTTTAATTATAGATGGTAAAATTTGTGTGTATGTGGTAGAAAGGTTATTTGACTTGTATGTGGTATATGGAGAACGGTGATTTTGTTATCTATGCTCTAATGATATGTTTTGGTAAAGAAAATTCTGTGACTATATATTTTCTTTTTTTCATCATGTATCATGTATTATTTTTACCTTCTTAAAGTTTTTGCATATTTGATGATAATTTGGTTTCCAAAAGGCATTAATGTCTATGAACTAGGTAATAGAATTGGAAAATGAGTAATTCTGACAGCTTTTTAAAATTGTGAAATTGGATTTAAAGATTTTATAGCTAGTACATCTTAGTACAGTGTGTCTCTGGCTCCTAGCCCAGATTTAATGTTGCTGCTATTGCTGGTGTTTTTGCTGGCAGGTGAGCTTTTTCGGACAAATTTTATTTTAGTAACATTTTGGGATATAGAAAATTTAATTTTTAAAATACTTTTGTATAGGCAGATAACCAAATTTTGTCTCCCAGTGAATTATCTAGAATGGTATGTAAGCCTTTTATGTGTTATTTTAGCCTGATAAGATGTAAACTACTGAGTTGCAGAATATAGTATGTAGTGAGAACAAAACAAATCGCTGCTTAAATCACAGACTTCAGGTAGCTGCCCACTGAGACAGCTCTGTGGTATGGCTTTGGTAGCTACCTTAAAGCTGTGAGTCCAAATTATAGTATTTTGCTACTTGTATTGAGTGTTTAGTATTGAGATTGATGCATTTAGAATTTTTCCTAGTGCTTTTAAGTGAATAGGAACAAAGACTAGTGGGAACCAATTAATTTCTAATAGTTTGATTCAATAAGTATTACTAGTGTTGAAAGGAAAATAGAAATGGAGACTACAGGCTATGGTATACCCCAAGTTCAACTGCCTTTAACCATGTAATTCAAACTCAAGTCATTCTGAATTCCCTGAAACACTACCTCCAATCATGAGAACCGTGAAACATGAGCTTTATGTCTGTGCCAGCATGACTCAGTGAAATTAAATCAATTAGCTATAGACAAGTCAGACTAAACAGCTCTACTTGACCTGAAAAGAATCTTTATGTATAACAGCCAATCATGAAAGAGGTCAAATTCTTCTTTTTGCTTTATAAACTGCCATAATTCCTGTAAGGAAGCTTTTTATACACTTGGTTTGGAGTAGGTCTCAATCAGTACTTTTTTTTTTTTTTTTTTTTGAGACGGAACCTCAAGCTATCCTCCTGGGTAGAGTGCCATGGCATCACAGCTCATAGCAACCTCCAACTCCTGGGCTCAAGCCAGTCTCCTGCCTCCGCCTCCCAAGTAGCTGGGACCACAGGTGCCTGCCACAACGCCGGCCATTTTTTGGTTGCAGCCATCATTGTTGTTTGGCGGGCCCGGGCTGGGGATTTGAACCTGCCACCTTAGGTGTACATGGCTGGCGCCTTAGCTGATTGAGCCACAGGCGCCGAGCC
>CAUYQV010061324.1:0-12454 GCA_963574575.1 Galagoides demidoff
AAACACTCCCATTTTACAAATGAGAAAATGTATTTTCTGCTGCCTAAAAAATGTGTGATTCAGTGACCCTCCCCCCACCCTACTCCCACTGCCGTGAGCTCCACGTAAGCCATCCAAGTGGGGAGCTAAGTCACGATTAGCCTCGGTGCCCCCTTTTAAGCATATCTGAGTTTCTGCAGACACCATTCTCCTTATGGAGAGTCCCTGTATGGAGCTTGCTGCTGCTGTTAATGAGCTCTAGCCACCAGTCAGGAGGATATCAGGGGTGAGAGAAGCAGCCAAACCAGTTTGTCCCCCTGTGCCTGAATCATTTCTTTTTCAGGGCTGAAGTTTTAGGCATCTTTCAGACCACTGGGGCACCACTAATGGGATAGCACAGTGTCTGGGTGGGCATGCCATGCTTTTATGGAGTTTTTTTTTTTTTTCCTTTTTAGGGTGGGATGTAACTGAATTATTATGCCTCAGGGATTTTAAGACTTCTCAGAGTCCGAGATCTGGGTGCTACAGGCTGGCTGATTGCAGCCTTTGCCTGAGAGCTTTAGGGAACTGGCTTAGGTGAGAGTTCAGGGATCGATTGGTCCTTAAAGTCCTGAGGACTTTTCTCAGCCTCTGCTCCATGGGGAAGCGTGAAGCCAGCAACTTCAACAGAGCCAAAACCTGTGTAAAGAGAGGACAGCACAATCCCCTGGGTGGTGGCACCAAGGGAGGACAGAGTCCTTGACAAAGCTGGTCCCCAATCCAAACCTCAGAGACTCAGAGTGGATCTCACATTGTCGTCCTGCGGTGAGGTGAGCTCTACTTAGAGAGAGGGGCAATCCCAGAAAATATTCTCTTTTCTACCCAAAGATAGAACTTCTGGTATCTTCTCTGATAGAGCGAGAAAGAAAAACACAAGCATTTCAGGATGGTGAATAAACCTAAACTCAATTATGTTTGGATTTGAGACGTCAAGACACATACACACATGCGTGAACACCTGTGCATGTGTGGAGAAAGACGCAGACGCACATGCTGTCAGATGTCCCCTCCACTTCTGTGACTGTCCTCTTATGGCTCGAATCTGATTCTATTCCTGGGAGCCAAGACCTCGATAAGGGTCTGCTTTGCCACCCTTTTCCTTTTCTGAGACCCCCCTGAATACACGTGGGGCCGAGGACGTCCAGGTTGATGTCCACACCACCAATAGCTTGCTCTGGATGCCACGGGCCCATTTAGAGATTGAGCCCAAAGGCCTGAAGCCTTATAATACTTTTCAAATATTTTCCGATGATCTGACCTTACTCCAGGCTGGACTAACAACCCCTGGGGTTAACAAAATAGGCTGCGATGGAGCTGACAACACTTTCTTATTGCTATCCCCTGCACCCAAAGACCCCAAAGCTAGAATTGCCGTGATATCCCGTGGTCTTGACGGGAGAGCGCAGCAGCGTCAGAGACGCTGAGCCCCTCGTCTGGTATCGTGTAACCAGCAAACGTCGGGACAAAGGCTGGGACTCTCTAACATTCTGTGCCTTTTTCATCACCTTCTTTCATAAACCTAGTGATGCCAAGAGGAAGAAAAAAAGAAATGAAGGATCAAATCCAAACCCTTGGCGGAGAGCCATTTCCCTGCATACGCGTGATTTTTGTTTTTGCCTTTTTATAGCTCTGACGGAGAAAAATACAAATGAGAACCTGAGCTGCACTTGGCGTTGCCCTGCCAATCCTTAGAACTCTGGGGGCGCTTCGGTCTCTTGGAGAAAGGCATTGCAGACGTCAGACACCGAGCAGCTTGACTCCCCTGACCAAGTCCCGCCTGCGGCCTTGCTACAGCTGACTCTTCACTGTCCCGTAATGGTGTGTCCAGAGTCAGCAGCTGCCTCTGGGAGGATGAGTTTTTATTTGGTTTGGGTTTGTTATGAATGCCTCGCTTTGTCTCACCAGCCCTTGGTGGATATAACGTGTCGTGATGCCAACGTGGACGCACCTCTTCCACACGACGTGGGGTGGGGGGTTGAGTCAGGGGGTGCGCTGGCTGCGAGAGCAATGCTGCCCAGTGAATCAGCACTGCTGGGCTTATTTGGGGATCACAGATTGTCACCAGTCTTCTCCACAACGTATGCAGTGGGTGGCCTTCCCTGAGATGGGAGATGCGTCTTCAGTAAAGCTTCCTATATAAGCCCCGTGGTCACAAACACACCTGGGGACAGAAACACTCCCCCGAGTCCTGCAGCCTCCTGGAGGGCTCCTTCCGGCATCCTCTCCCGCTCCCCGTCCACAGCCCCCGCCCCCACCCCCGCCAGGCTTCGTGGTAACTCCAGAAGACTCTCCCAGTCTAGGATGTTTGTTGTGAATAAATTATTTGCACTTGTGGTCACTCAGCTTCTCACCCACCCCACTCCCACCTTTCCCACAGATCATGAGAGAGGTTTTCAGGTCTGCTCCCCAAGGCCTGGGGAGGGGCTCAGGCAGGATTCCCAGGGGCAGGGCTAGAGCAAGGCCGATGTCTCCTTGGAAGGTTCAGCGTTCCACTCTCCCTACCTGAAGGATACCTTTCCTACCGCCCTGTCTTTAACTGGTTCTGTCAAGGTAATCCATTGGCACCAAAACACTGAGAAGCTTGGGCAGACTTCGGTGGTGAAGAGGATAATATCCCCACTTCCACACTGAACGTGGAAAGCCTCTAGACCCAAGGTGGCTCTGCGGACCTTGCAGTTTGTCACTTAACCCCACCGTGACTCACTGCCTGGAGCACTGAATGAAGCCCAGAGAGCCAAAGTCACCTGCTGTCAAGTGCCAGGGCCAATACTTCTCCACAGGCCACCTGGCTCTTTACCACTATGCCACACAGCTAGGAAGAAGGAACAGACAACTGCCTGTCCCAGGGCAGCTGTGGTGACCCAGCTTGCATGTTGAGAAGGTCTATCTAGATCTACTATTTCTAGCTCTACCCAAATCTCCCACCTGATAGAAGGCTCTGAAGAGAGTGACTCTATGACTATCACGGTCCTGCCCCAAACTCATGGGAACTAAAGACAGGCAGCCTGGCTTTTTGAAAGTCACCCATACATGCTGGGTCCTCCCCTCTCCCTCATTCTCCCTCCCAAGGCAGCAGGGTCTGGGATCTGGGTCCTTGAGACCCCATTTCAGCCGCTAACCAAACCAGCTCCTTGGCCAAGGCCCGCAGGTCTGGGAAAGGTCAAACGCGACCCGTGGTGAAGTAGGCAGCATCATAAGGTTAAAAACAGGCTCCTAAAACTCTGTCCTCTTTTTAACTCTGTTCAGCCCCCAGAGGGGGAGGGAACCATGTGAAACCCCCCCCACCTCTGCCTCCACTCCCCAGCCCCCACACAGAGAAAGCAGGATTAGGGTCGAAACAAAAAGCAAACAAACAAATTTAAAAAGTCCCTGCCTCCCTGTCTAGACCCATATATCGTTCTGACAGGGCCAAATCACATTAACTAACATCAATTAGCCAGTCACTCTGAGAGCCAGGGCAAGAGCAAGCAGTAGGCAGAGTGCGCCCCTATTAATATCATTACGGTCATGGTTATATCTTAGGCCAGTCTCCCCAACCCCTGCTGCTCAACAATGGCTAATGTCTCTACTACAACAGGAGGGTCCTTTTATTGGACTGTTTCATGATGAATTTGGTTGAGTTTTACCAACCTTGACATAATCACGGGTGGCAAGTCTCCACGTGGTGCCTGAAACCCCGTTGTCTACTCGAGTATTTGGGTAAACAAGCATTTGGGGAGAAAATGACAGCTCCCGGCAGGCTGTCTGATAGGAAACCACTGCCCCCCGTTAGCCTTAGAAGGGGATTTTAAAACCAAAGCCTTCCACGCTGGAGATGCTGCTGGACCCTGAACACTGCCAGTGACCACCAAGTGACCAAATCTAAACTTAGGCTGCCCCTGCCAAGAACATTCCCCAAGGGATGCCCGGCCCCGAGCACATGGCTGTGAGCTTCAACCCCATGCTGACCTTAGTCTGCAATGTTGAGCAACGAACTTAACCTCTGGGAGGGAGGGTTAAATGGTTAGGCCGCCTTACAAGGAGAAATAGCAAGATAATCGCTCAATGGGAAGAAGCAAAAGAAAGTGTTCTAACCAAAAAAAGTCCGGAAGACTGGGGACACGGAGCTCCAAAATCTCGCGGGTTGAGGAGGAAGACAGCCTCTGCTAATCAGAAAGAAAGGGTGGCAACACGGCTGTGAGGTCAGAGATTCCGACTGGCCACGAGTGCACCACTCAGGTTAGCTGCTCCGAGCCTCTTTGTCCTCCTCGTGTAAACTAAGGGTGATGGATAATAATACCTGCATCAGAGGGCTGTTGGGAGATTAAGGGAGAATAATAGAAAGCGCTCAAAACTCAGGGTGGCCACTGAGTTGAGAAACATAGGGGAATACCTAAAAATGGTTTAGTTACATTAATTTCCTTACATGCTAAAATAATTTCTGTGCTTCCAACCCGGTGAGCACCTTGTGCACTAGCTGATGACTATTATTCATCCCATCATACTGTGCTGGGTGTTGGAAGATAGCTCTGCCCCCAAATACTGCACCTCCCCTGGTGAGAATTCCCACAGGATCCACTTGCCTGGTTCATGTTTGGGGTAGTCGGACGGCCGCTTTCATGGGCAAAGCTCAACCAAGAAGAACATTAAGCCATGAGGAGTCATCAAACCTTCGCTCCAGAGGATGTGTCAGCCCTGACGCAGGGTGGAGGAGGATGTCCAGCTCTGTCCCGAGAGGGAAGGGTTACTGCCCGCCCAGACCGCGGGACTCTGCTCCCAACAGGGCTCTACCATTGACTGTGGGACAGCAGCAGAGGCCCAACATGGTGGTGACAAATACCAAAGGGGAGTGGGTGGGGACCAGAAAGCGGGGACAGAAGCCGATCCATTAGCCACCACTTCCTAAGTTGGCATAACTCGTGGTTGCTAAGGCACCATCCCACACCATCCCACACCATAAGCGCCCACTCTGTCCTACCAGCCTGCAGGGAAATCTGCACGTTTTTGTCATAGTTCATCCCCCTCTTAACATAGCAGTCCACGTGCAATGGGACACCAGAGCTTTGGTGGGATCTCTGCGTAGTGAGGAAGAAGCTCCATTATCACCAGGAACTCATCTGAGCCATGAAGAAAGGCAGCTTCCCCTGCTTCTCAGAGCCGTAAATAAGCTATGGACTGTTAAGTGTTCTGTTCAGGTTTTTGTTTGTTTGTTTGAGACAGAGTCTCACTGTGTCATCCTCAGTCAAGTGCTGAGGCGTCACAGCTCACAGCAAACTCCAACTCTTGGGCTTAAGCGATTTTCTTGCCTCAGCCTCCCAAGTAGCTTAGACTACAGGCGCCTGCCACAATGCCCAGCTGTTTTTTGTTGCAGTTGTCATTGTTGTTTAGTTGGCCCCAGGCTGGGTTTGAACCCGCCAGCGCTGGTGTATGTGGCCGGCACCCTAACCACTGAGCTATAGGCCCTGAGCCTCTGTTCTGGTTTGTTACTGAAGACTTCTGAACCCGGTCCTCCAGATGCGCCAGCCTGTGAACTCTACGAGGCCGCGCTGTGCGGTGGTACCCACCGGGGAGCTGAGCCATCGTAATTACAGGGCGAAAGTTGGTCTGAGGGGCATGTGGGGCTTCTGTATTAGACATTCCATATTTCATGTGGACAAGTTTGATCCTTTAAGCTCTGAAAACACCCAGAGGGCAAACTGTCAGCACCAGGCACAAGAATTTTGCCCTGAACAAAATGACCTTTGAGTTCTTAACTGGTTTCAAATTTTTCAGGTCCCTGTATACATATTCCTCTTTGGTCACTTCCTAACATCTTAAATGCATTTATTTGCTGGTGGGGTTTGCCCTCTCTGGCCAACAGCCACTGATTAACATCTCGTCTGCAAACTATGTAGAAATGTAATCCTGAACAAAATGGGGAAGTTCCCAGCAAGCCAACACATTGTATTGATTTGCAAACTCCAGCCCAACCTGACCATCTTTTCTCACTAAATTATAGCCATCTGTCTTCAAGAAAAATTCGCGTATCATCACGTCCTCAACAGACACGAAATTCACTGGCTGATGGGTGCAAAACCCAATCAGACTTGTACAGGGACATCCATTGACAAAAAAGAAAAAAGAAAAAAAGGAACTTTTGTTTTTTAAGCTGTGAAATCAAGGCGACACGTTCTATTAGGAATACCTTTATCTAGAAATCAAACATCTTTTTCTCCGTGGTGAGCCAATGCCGTGTTTCCCTTCCTTACACTGTGGGCTTTTCTTTTCCATTCTTTATTGTTAACACTGAGAACAGAGATACCAACAGTCTCACCATCTAGGACAGGCCCTTGGGGACAGGCTTTCTGTGTCCTTGGGTAACTCAGACACATCCCAGAGCTTCAGTTTCTGGGGTTGTGAGAGAGAAGAAACACAGGCCAGCAGTCCACCTTAGAGGGCCGGGCTGATGGAAAAAGAGGATTGATACATGCCTCTTCTCTCCTCCTCCGCTTTCACCTTTGGCCGGCCAGCTGGCTCCGAGGGCCGGCGTTCCACCAGCACCTTCTATCTGGGGTAATGGAAAGCAGAGACACCTAATCCCCAAACTTCATCTTAGACGCGACTGTAGTTTAAAACCGCTCCCTTCATCAGAGCTGCTACTGATCAAACAGGCAGGCACTGGAGTGGCCTCCCTTCCTTCCCTCCCTTCAATAGACGTGTGCTCCGAGGCAGAGGAGTGGGCCGGATCCGGGTTCTGGAAGGACAGCATTGAAGGGGCCCCGTCTAATCCACACACGAGACGGCCAGCCTCTGATGGAATCGGGGGTGTGGGGTGCCACCCGGGGCAGCAGTGAAGTGAATTAAGCTCCATCCCTTCATGCCACCCACAATCCCATTTAGACAGCCCAGGAGGCAGCTCCAGGCCCCCTGATCCAATTAGGAAGGCCCAGCCCTCCTGTCCACGGTGAGCCCGGGACTGAGCTCCCCAGCCTGCTCCACCAGCCAGACCGAGCCACAGTCACAAACTGAGTGTTCTCAGGCACATTGCGTTGCCCCAGAGAGATTGTAAACCTCTTAAGGGAAGGGTTGACTTCACACATAGTTGGATTAGCTGCTCACTTACTTGGTATAATTTATTGGGAGCCGAGAGAAGGCTGTTTCCTGCTACTCACCCACCACGGTCTCTGAGTCACTCTTTTAAAAAGCCTTTCATTTGGGTGAAATGCAGTCATGAAAATGCTTTCATTTAAACCCAATTAAAGGGGGCAGAATAACAGACCTTTCTGCCTTGTGATGACACTCCGGTACTATTGAAAGGCTCCATATAGCAGGAAGATATAAAAAGAGTCTAGTTGGGTATGGTGGCCTCAAGCCTATAATCCCAGCACTCTAGGAGGCTGAAGCGGGAGGATCCCTTGAGCTCAGGAGTTCAAGACCAGCCTGAGCAAGAGCAAGATCCTGTCTCTACTAAAAATAAAAAGAAAATAACCAGGTATTGTGCCAGGTACCTATAGTCACAGCTACTCAGGAGAATGAGGCAGGAATATTGCTTGAGCCCAACAGTTTGAGGTTGCTGTGAGCTAAGACTATGGCACTCTACCCAGGACAACAGGGTGAGACTCTGTCTCAAAAAAAAAAAAAAAGGCTTTCTTTCCTGCCTTCCTAAGAGATCTTGTAGGAATGTCTTGAGACAGTCATCATAAAATGAAAAAGTTCACATCTCTCATCTCACTTCAGGCCCATGGAGTGTCACCCCATGAGATTAGAGGTCATGTATAAAAATCAACCTTGGTGTGGGTAAAGGAATTTCTTCATTTTCTTATTTCTTTAACCAATACCTTGGTATTAGGTAGATTTACAGTCAGTGAAGCCAACTTCAGTTGATTAATACCTGAGGCAAATGAAGACGTGATCTGGGGCTGGATGCAGCTGGGCATGCCTATAATCCCGGTAATTTAGGAGGCTGAGGTGGGAAGATTGCTTGAGGTCAAGAGTTGGAGACTAGCCTGGGCAAAACAGCAAGACCCCGTCTCTACAAAAAGTAAGGAAAATAATTAGCCAGGTGTAGTGCCAGGTGCCTGTAATCCCAGCTACTTGGGAGGCTGAGACAGGAGGATTATTAATCCCAGGAGTTGGAGGGCTGCCGTGAGCCATGATGACACCACTGCACTCCAGCCTGGGCAACAGAGCAAGACCCTGTCTCTTAAAAAAAAAAAAAAAAAAAGACATAATCATGGGTTCCATTTCCAGCTAGGACTTCTTAATTTTGCCAAGTGGAAAAATTCCCCAACTTCACATTGCACGTCCAACCCCAAGGCAGAAGGAATCAGATAGCCCTCCCACCTGTAACCCCTAAATCACACCTTTCTCCAGAGTGAAGGACAGCTCTCATTGTTTGAGGAAAGGTGAGCAGATGTGATGACGGCAAAAAGCGGTTGAAGAGACCCAAGAATGCAGGGAGACTCCCCACACCAGAGAAAGCAAGGAAGCTTCCCCCAAAGACAGAATATGCCCTGCCAAAACCGTGGCTTCAGTCCAGACTGATCTCCGGCTTCGGACCCCACCCCCGCTGGAGACACTCTGCATTTGTGCCACTGTCGGCCACCCAGCTCCTGGTGTCGGCCACCCAGCTCCTGGTGTCTGCTACAGCAGCAGTGGGGCACTAATACAGACGCTGGTGTCAAAGAGGCACTTTCAGGAAGAGTCTGCCCAGAAGCCAAAGGCATGCGCTCCGGCAACTCGATTGCCCAGTGGACACAGCCGTGTGCCTCGCACCCCCTACTATCTCCTCCCCAGCGAGGATGGGGTCAGACTGAGAGGCATCATGTCCATTTCTCCTCTGAGAAAGCAGCATACATCTGGCATCCAAGCAGCAAACCTGCATTCAACAAAGCACACCAAACACATCCCACACTGGCCACTATGATATGCAGGGAGGGACAGAACCAGTGCCCCCCAAGGCTGGTTTCAGTCCTGGACTCCTCCCGTCTGGGTCAGCCCTGGACTCCACTGGCTCCGTGTCACCACCCATCCACCTAGCAGGGGTGTGACTTTGGGCAAATTACTTAACCTGTGATTTTCTGACCCAGAAAACGGGGATAAATAGACCTGCATGGTGGCTGACACCTGTAATCCCAGCACTCTCGGGGGGCCAAGGCAGGAGGATCGCTTGAGCTCAGGAGTTTAAGACTAGCCTGAACAAGAGCAAGACCCCGTCTCTACTAAAAACAGAAATACTAGCTGGGCATTGTGGTGAGCACCTGTAGTCCCAGCTACTCATGGGGCTGAGGCAGGAGGATCGCTTTAGTTACAGTGAACTATGATGATGCCACTGCACCCTAGCCTGGGTGACAGAACAAAACTGTCTCAAAAAAGGTGGGGATAGTAACCTTCCCCCGTTCCAAGCTTTTCTAAGGATCCAAGGAGAAACTCCATCTGCTGAGCCTGGCCCCGCACATGTGCTCAGTGGAAACCGTAGCCACTGCCTGCCCAGGGTATGATGCACCACCGACTTTGTCAGCGTGCTGAGTAAGAACAGCCTCCCAGCCCATCTCATGGTCCATTCTGGGTCCCCAGTGTTGGACTGAACAAAGCGTGGTCCTGTCTCTCTAGGATGGCCCCATGGTCCCAGGCAGTGGTCAGGAGCCCTGGAGTCTGGTCTTCAGCAGAGTGAATCCAATCAGCTGCTTACTGGGGAATCTAGAATTCTCTAAAGGAGGCCAACTTGCTCAGATGCACCCAGGTCACTCCGCCACAAGGGAGCCCAGGTCAAAGTGAAGGATAGGGTAGCGTCAAGTGCTCAGGCCTCAGAAGCATGGAAGGCAGGCCAGCTTACGTGCCTAGCACAGGGACAGCCCTCCTGCTTGTGGAGGAGAAGAAGGGGACAGAGAGCTTCGGGGGCAGAGCTGGCAGGTGAGAGGGAGCTGGGTAGCTGCAGCTCAGCGCCCACGGTGACCTCAGCTGGGGGCAGCAGAGAAAGCTGCTGACGTGTTGAGAGTCACATGAGCCATGCTGTGCCCGAGCTGTCCTCAGGATGGCCTGTGACAACGGTCCCAGTGAGGAGGAGCAGAGTCCCTCCCAGGAATAAGAACAGCGAGGGCGGCCACCTTTCACAAGGTGGTTTTTATTTCACGGCCCCTTCAAGTTCATGAAATGGAGTTTGGATGACCTTCAGAAAGAAAATGATGTCCCAAGCCTCTTCCCAGTCCTCCCCTCACTGGGGGCCACCAGATTCCTGGAAGCATTTGAAAAAAACCATTCAAAGGACTGGACTAGGCCAGGTCATCAGCAATGGGAAAGATACCCTGTTGCTTCTGCTTCTTTAGAGAAAACGTTTCAGTACTTCATAAGGTGGGCCAATAAATATGAACTAATTCTATAATTAGGGAAAAAGGAACGAAAGAAAGCTTTCATTTTCTGGAAGTTTCTTATGCCTACAGACAACCCCCCTTTCAAAAAAAAAAAAGCACGCAGGCTGTTTGCCAACAGCCTGGCCGTTTAGGGGACGTGCAGACCAAATCTCTGCAGTGGGGTCCCCTTCCGATCCACTCACTGCGTGAGGATGCCATTCTGGGGGCCAGTGGCCTTGCACCTCTGTATCCCCAAATCCCGCCATGCCAGGCCCCAAAATGCCTCCTTAGAAACACAAACGCTCCCCAGGGCCTGGTGTATCTTTGGGGCTCTCGCTGGGGCCTGGCCCCACCACCGGGAGCAGAAGGGTGAGAGCACAAGCTTTTGTTCTGCATGAGGCCTGCGGGGGGCGGGGCAGGGTGGGGGGAGAGGGCCCCAAATCCTGGCGCCAGCATGCAGCCTGCCAAAGGATGCACACAGACATGACAGGGGATTGTCAAAAAGCGCCACAGACAATGTAGCTAATGTACCAGGATCCCCTGCAAAGGAGCTCAAGGGCGAGTCAGGAAGTGACCAGGGACACCAGCCTCTGCACAGAGCACCCGAAAAGGAGCTGCCTTTGTGGGCATCTTTGTTTCCTCTGTGTGTTTCCTTCTCCGGGGAGAAAGAGAGAAAGGGCAAGGAAAAAGAAACACTGGGCTCTGACTGTACCCCTAGAATAGCCGGTAAGCAATTCAGGCAGAATTTCTTCACACAATGGGCGAGAGAAATATGAACCAGGCTGCCAAAATTAGCAGGACAAGCGAGTACTGTGTATTCAGCCCCAGAGGAGCCTGGACACATTTCAGAAAGAGTGGAGACTCTGAAGACTGAGATGCTGACTCCTGTCCTGGGTGGACAGTCGTAAAATACAAGTTAATTTGCAGCTCACAAGATATACTAAGTAGGCAGATCCTGTCTGGAGTCTTATGGGTCACACTAGCTCCAGGCTTTGCAAACTCCCTGGTCAAAATTCTGGCAGAGGGTATAGGGGAAGCCTAATAGCCTTTCCTAATAAAGGATGTCCTAAATAAATAAATAAATATAAATCCCATGGAGTCATGGTGTTTTCCTTCTCAAATGGGTCTTACAGAACATCTAATTATATAGATGAAGGGCCCACTTCCAGGAAATCAGACAAATGGCCTCAGAACAGTCTGTTAATTACTGGCAGAGCCAGGAATGAAGCCCAATTTTCCAGACTCCTCAAGCGATAGTCGTGACATGTTCCAATGAGTGATGCCCCAGGTTTTGCCTTCCCTGGGATCCTTGCAAAGGGTGTGGACAAGTCAAATCTGAGGGTGTATTTGCCCCGCTGGAGCAAGGTGGCACGAAGATGGGAATGTTTTTCAAAAGTGTGTTTCCTTTAGAAGTAAAAAACAGGGGCCCGGGGTGTTGCTCAGCTAATTTGGATAAGAGCTAACATTTTTGTCTTGTGGGTCAGATTACAGGCCATTGTTCAAATGTTCCATTTTGGTCTTTTAATCTCTCCTGAGCTTGGAAATTGCAGAGAGGTCAGCAATGATTTCTACCCAGGAAGGATCACAAAAATGGCTCTGGGATATGGGGTGGGTTTGGGTTTGAGGTTGGAGTGAAGACATAGTGAGGGGGATGAATGAAGTCATAATGCCTTTATGTCTTTGAAATGTAAATAGGACAGTTTCCCATTGTGATGAAACCATCCAGGCAGGCAACAGGTTGAACTTGGGTTTGTGAGTTGGAAAATGAAAACAGGTGTCTTATAAAACTCCAATGTCAGGTACGCGGCCCCCAGAAAGAGTCTGCTCCCTTCACACAGCTTTAGACTGATGAAATAGTATAAAGAAGTCTTGTGAAAAATAATGTTAAGACCTTAGAAAGTGGCTCAGTGCCTGTGGCTCAAGTGGCTAAGGCACCAGCCACATACACCTAGGGTGGTAGGTTCGAATCCAGCCCGGGCCCGCCAAACAATGACGGCTGCAACCAAAAAATGGCCGGGCGTTGTGGCGGGCGCCTGTGGTCCCAGCTACTTGGGAGGCGGAGGCAGGAGACTCGCTTGAGCCCAGGAGTTGGAGGTTGCTGTGAGCTCCGATGCCATGGCACTCTACCC
>CAUYQV010061325.1:0-16478 GCA_963574575.1 Galagoides demidoff
GAGAGAACCTTTTTCTCTGACTCCCCACCAAGGATTGGTAAGGTCGTGCCTTTGAACTTGTGCCAGCCTGACAGGCATAAGGCGACTCTTTCCATTAGTACCTTTCAGGGCTTCCTCTTTTTATCATTTTTGTTATTAAGATGTTCTCTTCTGTGACTCGTCTATTCGAATCTTTTGCTCATAATTGTCTGTTGGGTTGTTGTCTATTCTTACCAAGTTTTAATGACTCTTTGGGAAAGATGGAAAAAAGATGTTAATTTAGAAATTTTGACGAAGACAGCAAAATAAGGCAGATACAACACATTAGAGTGAGCAAGAGGTGAATTTTCAAAAGAACACCAAAAAGTGAATTCTGCAAGTCTTAATTCTCTCAGCCACACTGAGGATGTAAAGGTTGCTGAAAGAAAAATGGTTTAGAAAGAGGATTTTTTAGAAGCTGTGAAACTCTCCCTTCACAGTAAGTCTTTTTAGCAGGACTTAAATGGGATTACTTGAGAACATGATATGTGTCATTTGTGCTTAGGGAGATGGACTGCCATGCGACTCCTGTGTGAAAAATCATAAGGCGGAGACTGGACTGGGTCCTCTGACAGAAAGAATGTGAGGGAGAAAATGCGTTTGCCTTAGGTGGTTTGTAGTCCAAGAGTTGTCAGAGAAAGAAATATCTGAGTGTTTCTAATGGACCTGATGAGGATCCCAGAGGGAGGCAGAACTGGCACAGAGCTGGTTTAAATCCTGGCCTGGAGGTGTTGCAAGCGTTACTGGACACCAGAGGAGAATCTGAGCTGAAGGCACCGCAAGAAAACTAGATCTCTAGGGTGTAGCTGGAGGAAAATGTATTTCCCATGTTCACGAACGCACAGTAAAATATTCTGGGTAGGGACCGCTAAAGAATTCTTAAGACCACATGGTGTTTTCAGACCTAACTTGTGTATATTAATCTTTTAATTAAACTTTTAGTTTTGAGATAATTGAGGGTTCACATGTATTTAAAAGAAATATTGCAGTTTTTTATACACTTGACTAACTTCTCCCAAAGCTAATATCGTCTAAAACTATAGTGTGATGTAACAAGCAGAACACTGAGGTTACTAGAACCAAGTTCAGAATATTTCCTTCATCCTCAAGGATCCCTCATGCCCTTCCCCAGCCACACCCACTTCCCGCTGCTCACACTCCTTCCTTAACTCCAACCAACCACTCATCTGTTCTCTGTTTCTGTAACTGTGTCATTTCAGGATTCTTAACATACATGGAGTCAAATTATATGCAATTTTTTCAGATTAGTGTTTTTTAAAAATGTATAAATCTCTGGCGATTCCTTTAGGTTGCTGTGTTTATCAATTGTCACTATTTTTATTGCTGTGTAGTATTCCACACGGATGTAACAGTTTGGTTAACCACGCACCTGCTGACCGAGGGCATCTGGGCTGTTTCCAGTGTTCAGCTGTTACTAATAAAGCTGGTATAAAGTTTTTCATTTTCAGGTTTTTATGTGAAATACATTTTCATTTCTCTGTGATAAAGTACCGGGAGTACCATTGCTGGATCACATGATCATGAAGTTACCTTTTTAGTTGTTTTTAAAAAGAAATAGCATAAATGTTGTCCCGAATGGCTGTCCTACACATTCCCACCAGCAATATCCAAGTGGTCCAGTTTCTCTGCTGCCTTGTGAGCCCCTGCACTTCCTGCCATCATTCATCTTAGTCACTGTTAGATACGTGGTGAAATGTCAGGGCTGGTCTCCCTACGGATAACCTTATTGGGTTTTCCCTAAAGGCCAGGAATGTAAATAACATTTCCTGTGTTTATTTTCCATTTGTACCTTTTCTTTGGTGAAATGTCTTTTTATGTCTTTTGCCCATATTCAACCAAATATTTACTTTTTCTCTGTGGAGTTTGAGAGTTTTCAGACATGTGAGATACCAGTCCTTGGTCAGATGTGTGGCTTGCAAATATTTTCTATTGCTCTGAAACTTGATGTTTTATACTCTTAATAACTCTTTCACGGAGAAAAAGGGTTTGATTTTGATGAAATTTAATTTATCAGTTTTCCTTTTACGGATTGTACTTTTGGTGTCAAATCTAGCTCCTTGCTAGCTCTAAATCCAGGAGATTTTCTATTTTCTTTTCTAGAAAACTTATAGTTTTATGTTTTACATATCATCACATGATCCATTTGGGTTGATTTTTATATGAAGTTAGAATTAGCTTGAGGATCTTCCCCCCCCTCCATGCACGTCCAATTACTCCAGGATTATTTGTTGAAAAAGGCAATCTTTTCTCTATTGAATTGATTCGTCACCTTTGTAAAAAGTCAGTGGGACATGTTTGTGTGGATTTATTTCTGGATTTTCTTTATTCTGTTCCATTGCTCTGTATGTCTGTCTATTCCTCTGCAAATATGATACAGTCTTGATAGCTGTGGCTATGTAGTAAATCAGGTAGATGGATTCTTCCCACTTCATTCTTCTTTTTCTAAATTTTAGAAACTATTCCACTTCCTTTGCCCTTTCGTATTAATTTTAGAAAAATCTTTCTCGGAATCTACAAAAGATCTTGCTGAATATTCAATTGGAATAATGTTAAACTTGTATCAATTTTAGGAAAATGGACCTATTTACTATGTTGAGTCTTTCAATTTATAAACATAGTATATCTATTTATTTAGATGTTTGATTTCTTTCATCAGCACTGTGTACATTGGCATTTCAGCCGATTCCTGGGCGTACTGTGGTAGAGTTACACACAAGTGCAGTCTTTTGAGTGAGAAGTGGTATGCTATTTTTAATTTTGGTGTTCATATCTTCATTACTAAGCACATAAAAATATACAACTAATTTTTGAAGTTTATCTTGTATCATGTGACCTTCCTGGTCTCATTTATTAGTTTTTTTAAAATTCTATCATATTTTCTATGCAGATACTCATGTGATCTGAAAATAGGGAAGTGTTATTTTTCTTTCTTTCTTACCCATATGACTTTCATTTTATTGCCTTGCTTTATTGCACTGGCTAGAACTTATATCACTATGTTGTAAAAAGGTATTGAGAATGAGACCCTTGCTTTGATTCCAATCTTACGGGAAAATATTCAGTCTGTTGCCACGTAACATAATGTTAGCTATAGTTTTGGTCTTTTACCAAGCTGAGAAGATCCCTATATTCCACAGGAATATCTGAGTAAGTGCAAAAGACTATTTGCCTTTTGGGTTTCTTTTTCTTAACTACTCTCCAAATCATGTAACATTTTAAGGCAAAAATTAGAACATTGACTTATCAGAGTTTATAAAGTATATAGATATATCATTTTATTTAACAACTTAATATCATGGTTGAGAGGATGTTAAATCACACCACATGGTTTCTATATTTCACTGAAATAATAAAATATTAATTGTAAGAAGACTGTGAAAATTTAAAGAAATATAATAAAATGTCAGACCAAACCTAAGCATATCAAGGATGGTACTAAATGTTGATTGACCAGTCACTCCAGTTAAAAGCCAGAGATTCAGGATAGATAAAAAATAAGAACCATTCTTATGGTGTCTATAATGAGTGTATTCAAATGAGAAGACACAGCTGGCTGAAAATAAATGGAAGACAAATATATACCACACAAATAGTAAGGACAGAAGGTTGGTGTGGCTATGCTCATATCAGATAAAATGGATTTGAAGACAGCATATGGCTGGAGATAAGGAGACATGTTTTCATATAATTCAAGGGTCAATGAGTAACAATATAAATGTGTATGATCTGCTAACAGAGCTTTAAAATACATGAAGCCAAAATATACAGAATGAAAAGGAGGAACAGATAAATGCACAATGACAATTGGAAATATTAACATCTCTCCTTCCCCATCATTAATAGAATCATTAGACCAAAAAAATCAACAAGGGCACGGATAATATGAACAATATCATCTACCAGGACTGAATAGATGTTTCTAGAACAGTGTATCCAACAATGGGGGAATACACATTCCTTTGAAGAGGAATATGTTGTGTGATTCCACTTAAATAACAGTCTTGAAATGGCAAAATTATAGGAATGAGGAGCAGATTGGTTGTTGCAAGAAGTTAAGGAGGGAGTGTGGGCGAGTGAGTGTACTAGGAAAGCCCGATGGGAAGGATTCCTGTGCTGAAGGACGCGTTCCTCACCTTAGAGTCTGTGCCAATATTCTGGACGTGTTATCGTACTATAATTGTAGAAGACACTATGATCAGGAGAGAAGGGGTAAAGTGTATGGGTGGTTCTTGATTATTTCTCTCAACCATAGTACAGTTATTCCAAGATAAAAAGTTTAAATAAAAATGGACAGACAAAAGACAAGAGGCTATTAAAACAAGTCTCGATGAATTTTTTTAAATGGATAGCCAATGTTTCAGTGCTATTTATTACATAAATTCCCACTTCTTCATTTACTTGAAATACTATATGAATATCACGTATGAAACTTGCATGCATTTTTGGATCTATTTCTGGAATTTCCATCCTGTCCCATTGATCTATCTGTTTCGCTCTCTGTCAGCACTGATTTGTTACAGGTAACTTGTGACTTCAGAATACTTTCGTGTTCTTATACTAATCTTTTGTATTTTTCTTGACTGTTCTTGGGCATTTGTTCTTTCATGTGATCTTTGAGATTATTCCCTAGTTCTGCTGTTTTCACATGTCCACCAAAGCCCTATTCTCAGTGAAAATAATTCCTTATAAATAAATTTTAGGGGAATGAATAACCATGTTATGTGACAATGGAGAACATGATATATCTTTTCATTCATTCAAATCTTGGTTATGTTGTTCAACAACATTTTATGATTTTCTTCATCTGTGGCTTTTATTGTTAAATTTGTTTCCTAGTTTTTGTTGCTACTGTGAATAGCATTTCTCTTTATTTTTGTCTCTAGTGTTTATTATTAACATGGAGAAAAACTACTATTTTTAAAATCTATTTACTTTACCTAATTGTATGGTTTATTATAATTTTTTAACTACTTCTTAAAGTCTACAGTCATGTCACTGGCAAAGGAAATCCAATACTTAATATGAATCATAAATGTATTAATCTTAATGCATTTATCAGATCAACACATTATTTAATACTAATGACACTAATAGTATCTCCTTCTTTTTTTTTTCTAGCTTTTTTTGGCTAGAGTGCCATGGTGGCATAATAGGTCATAGCAACCTCAGACTCTTGGGCTTGAGCAATCCTCTCGCCTCAGTATCCTGAGTAGCTGGAACTACAAGCATGTACCATTAAGCCCACTAGTGCTTTTTTCTATTTTTAGCAGAGATGGGGTCTTCCCTCTTGCTTAGGCTGGTCTCAAACTCCTGAGCTCAAGCAATCCACCCACCTTGGCTTCCCAGAGTGCTACAGACATGAGCCACCACACACTGCCAGCATCTCTAATTCTTGATTTTGATTGAAATGGATTTAATGTTACATGGTTTTGAATTATATTTGCTGCTGGTAATTGAAAAATAGTATTTGTATATTTTACTTGTACTTTTGTATGACCATTTTACTTAGTTATTATAAATAGCTAGTGAATTTCACTGAAGATAACCTTTCTGCATCCATTATACATTTTTGTCTTTAATTCATTAATATAAGTAATTATGTGGACAGAGTCCTGATACTAAATCACCCTAATGTCCTGGGCATCAGCTCTGTGAGTGAGCACGGCTCACTGTTCTTTCTTCTCTTTCTCATTCTTTTCTAACCTGAGGTCTGTGTTCTCATGCGTTTGCTTTTTGGTTACAATCATCCTTGGAGTATCTTCCTCAAACACGTGGACTATCACCTCCAAAAACTAGCAAACACAACATGGGTTTGAACTGTGTGTGTGTCTACTTAGGCACAGATTTTCTTCCTCTTCTGAGACAGCAAGACCTACCCGTCTCCATCCTCCTTGCCTCAACCTACTTACTGTGAAGGCAATGAAGGATGAAGACTGTTACAAGATCTGCTCTCACTTAATAAATAGTAAGTGTATTTTGTCTTCCTCATAACTTTCTTAATAACCCTTTTTCCCTCTAGCTTCTTACTTTATTGTAGGGATCCACTGTGTATATATATATATATATGTATCTATATACATAATATGTATACATATATATGATGCATAAAATTTATGTTAATAAACTGTGTTACCAGTAAGCCTTCTGGCCAACAGTGGGCTATTAGCAGTTAAGTTCAGGAGGAGTCAAAAGCTATAAGGGGGTTTTTGACTGTGTGGGGTAATTGGTGCCCCTAACTACCACACTTTTCAAGGGTCAACTGTACACAATTATTTATCTGTCTTTCTAATAGAAAAATTATGTGTTATCTATATACAGACTCTTTGGGGAGTAAATTTGTTTTTTCCTTTTGTAATGCTGTTATTTCCAGTGTTGCAGATGAGGAGATGGATGCCAGTCTGAATTAGCTTTCCAAAATACTTAGTTCTTTTTTTTTTTAAGAGAGAGAGTCTTCACCCTCAATAGAGTTCTGTGGTGACACATTTCACAGTTCTGTGGTGACACATTTCCTCCAGCTCTTGAGTTTAAGTGATTCTCTTGCCTCAGCTTCCTGAGTAGCTGGGACTACAGGCGCCCACCACAATGCCTAGCTATTTGTTTGTTGCAGTTTGGCTGGGGCCGGGTTTGAACCTGCCACCCTTGGTATATGGGGCCGGTGCCCTACTTACTGAGCCACAGGCACTTCCCCAAAATATTTAGTTCTTTCTCTCTGAAAGCTTCTAAGAATAGTATCTTTTATTCATTCAAAAATATTTATTGAATAATTACTATGTTGAAAGCACTATTCTAGGTCCACAGGTAAATAAAAATAATTCAGTCTTGTCCTTAGATTCAAATTTATCTTATCTTAGGTTATGTTTGGGCATATGTGGGGTATAATGAGTCCTTGCAATCTGAAGGCAATTCTTCCTTCAGCTCAAGAATTTCTTTTTACTATTATTTCCCTATTTTTCCTATTATTTACTGATTTTTTTCTTCTCTTCTGGCTGAAATGTTTGTTTCTCTAAATATTATTATTTGCATGTTAGTTCTTCTGTATTTATTTTCCAGGTTGTTTACTTTTCCCATATTATTTCCATATTTTTGCTTTGAGCTTTGCATATTTCTTCCCTTAATTTTGCAATTCATCTCTTGAATGTTTTTATTCTTTAACATTTTTTTTTAAGTTACAGAAATTTGTTGGCTAACTAGTGCTTGTTATCTTATTCTCTGATTTCTGGGTTCCCTTAGGTGAGTCATCATTGTCCCTTGCCTGCTCCATAGGACTCAGATCCATTTGCTGGAGCACCTTAAATGGGGAGAGTTCCATGAGCTACGAAGACTAGCATTCTCTCTCTCTCTCTCTCTTTTTTATTTCTTATAGCATAACTGTGTACATTAATGTAATCATGGGGTACAGTGTGCTGTTTTCATATACATTTTGAAATACTCTCATCAAACTGGTTAACATAACCTTCATGTCATTTTCTTAGTTATTGAGTTAAAATGTTCATACTCTGCTTTTAGAAAGATTCACTTGTACCCTTATAAGATAAACCATAGAGGTGACTCCACCAATCACCATCCCTCCCCCCATCCATCCCCCTCCCTTTCCCTTCCCACCCCCTTTCCATATTCTAAGGTTATAATTAGGTTATCACATTCCTATAAAAGCTATGAATTAGGTTCAAAGTAGAGCTGTGTACATTGGATACTTTTTCTTCCATTCTTGAGATACTTTGCTAAGAGAACATTTTCTAATTCTATCCATATAAACATGTAGGAGGTAAAGTCTCCATCTTTCTTTAGGGCTGCATAGTATTCCATGGTATACATGTACCACTATTTATTGATCCATTTGTGGGTTGATGAGCATTTGGGCTTCTTTCATGACCTAGCAATTATGAATTGGGCTGCAGTAAACATTCTGATACAAATATCTTTGTTGTAATTCAATTTTTGGTCTTCTGGATATATCCCTAATAAAGGAATTACAGGATCAAATGGCAGGTCTATTTTTAGTTCTCTCAGTGTTCCCCAGATATCTTTCCAAAAGGAACGAATTAATTTGTATTCCCACCAGCAGTGTAGAAGTGTTCGCTTTTCTCCACATCCACGCCAACATCTCTGGTTTTGGGATTTTGTGATATGAGCTAATCTTACTGGGGTTAGGAGGTACCTCAATGTAGTTTTGATTTGAATTTCTCTGATGATTAAGTATGGGGAGCATTTTTTCCTATATATGTAGACCATGCACCTGTCTTCTTTAGAGAAATTTCTATTCAAGTCCCTTGCCCATCCTGAGATGGGATCGCTTGTTTTTTTCTTGCTAATACGTTTGAGTTCTCTGTGGATTCTGGTTATTAAACCTTTGTCAGAGACATAACCAGCAAATATCTTCTCCCATTCTGAGGGCTGTCTATCTGCTTTATTTACTGTGTTCTTGGCTGTGCAGAAACTTTTAAGTTTGATCAGGTCTCAAAAGTGTATTTTTGACATTGCTTCAATTGCCTGAGTGCGCCTCCTCATAGAATTTTCACTCAAGCCAATTTCTTTAAGTGTTTTCCCTACACTTTCTTCTAGTTTCAGGTCTTCTGCATTTTCATAGCTTCATGTCTTAAGTTTAAACCTTTAATCCAGTGAGAGTCTATCTTAGTTAATGGTGAAAGGTGTGGGGCTAGTTTCAGTCTTCCACAGGACACCATCCAGTTAGCCCAGCACCATTTGTTAAATAGGGAATCTTTTCCCCACTCAATATTTTTAATTGGCTTGTCAAAGATCAGATAATGGTAGGTGGCTGGATTCATCTCTTGGCTCTCTATTCTGTTCCATACATTTACCTCTCTGTTTTTGTGCCAGTACCATACTGTTTTGAACACCATCGATTTATAGTATAATCTGAGGTCTGGTAGCGGAATTCCTCCTACTTTGTTTTTATTCCTGAGTAACTTCTTGGCTATTTGAGTTTTTTTCTGATTTCATATAAAATGAAGTATTATTTTTCTAGATCTTTAAAGCATGACAGTGGAGCTTTAATGGGGATTGCATTAAAATTATATATTGCTTTGGGTATTATGGACATTTTAACAATGTTGATTCTTCTTAGCCATGAGCATGGTATGTTTTTCCATTTGTTAACATTTTCAGCTATTTCTTTTCTTAGAGTTTCATAGTTCTCTTTATAGAGATCTTTCGCATCCTTTGTTAAGTAAACTCCCAAATATTTCATCTTCTTTGGCACTACTGTGAATAGGATAGAGTCCTTGACTACTTTTTCAGCTTGGCTGCTGTTGGTGTATATGAAGGTTACTGATTTATGAGTTAATTTTGGTTTCTTTATCAGATTAGGTAAATTCCATTAATTTATTTTGAAGTTAATTTATACTTTTCAGTTGTCATCCTCATTCTTCTATTTGACAATGAGATTTTAAATTTTCATTATTCATTTTATTTTTAGATAAAATATTTTTGACTTCTAGGATTACTATTCTATTCTTTTCCTATCTCTATGCCAGACTTTCTATCTTATCACATGTTATGACTACATTTTTCTTTATGTCATTTAGCAAACTCTAAATAACTACTTTAAAATATTTTTCTACCTGGTAAAATAACTTGATCTTCTTAGAGTTAGCCTCTACTGGTCAGCTGTATTCTTGAAAACATCATTTTTGTCACTTTGTATAACAGTGTCATTCTTTTCTTAAATTGTGTATTCTTTATTAAAGATACTATTGCTTACAGAATATACATGAGGTATAATTTTTCAGGTAGTAGGATAACTTTTGACTTTTAATTTAACGTTTTATTTTTAAATTTAATGTTATTTCTGAGTTACTTGATTATAAATCTAACTTCTGTTATTTCCATTAATTTGTCAATATTAATGTCAATTTTTACTCTTTTTTTGATTTCTTTTTAATTAATTAGTTAGTGTTTATTATTATATTTTCCTATATTTGCTTTTTACCTACATGGTCTTTCATTATTAATTAGAGTTTATAAAATATTTTTTAAATTTTCTCACTGCATATTGATTTTGATCTACTTTAACAAAGTGAATACCTTTTGCTTTGTATTCTATTACTGCTGTGTATTTAATATGTAGTTACATATTTATGATATATTTACTAAAATGTTATTTAGACATATTATTTAGAAAGACATTATACTGAGAGAAAAAACTGAAAGCTCCAAATGTGAAAAAATAATATTGGTGCTTTCAGGTATATACCAATTGAAATTCATCAGCAGCAAACTTGAACTATAGGGAAATGCTAAAGGAGGTTACTATTAATGAAATATTATTTTCCTCCTCATTTTCTCACTTGATCTATGACTTAATTGTATATTAGGTAATGCAGAGATTAATTACACCAATGAAATTGTTATTTTTCTTCATCAATAATGTCTGACAACAAATAATGTGAAAAATGTTTGTTTCAAAAATTTAATATAAATGCCAAAGCAAAACATCTTCATTTAATCTACGTGCTTTATACAATATATAGTATACCTTTTTGTCCACACAATTATAAAGTTGACAATATGTTTTTATACTTAAAATATTTATACTATAATCAATCTATAAATTGTCTTTTGTTGATTTCACCTGAATGCACAGCCTAAACATTCTGCATTGATGATATTAATAAGTTAGTATTTCTGATGTAGTAATATTTAACACATTAAATCGTACATTAATTTTTTAAAGTGTAGCTTATGATTATTTAAGTGAATCATCAATAAATATAAATGTCTTAACACAATAAGAAAATGTTATGTTAATGAGTTTGATAAAAATATTTCAAATTGTATATAAAAGCAGCACATTTTACTCCATTATCTCATAATATACACAGCTATGATTATTTAAAAAAAAATTTAAGTAAAAGAATGAGAAAGTTGAGGCTAGGCACAGTTGCTCACACCCCTAATCTAAACACTTTGGGAGGTCAAAATAGGTGGATTGCCTGAGCTCATGGTTATGAGATCAACTTGAACAAGTGCAAGACCTATCTCTAAAAAATAGCCGGGCATTGTTGCAGGAGCTTGCCGTCCCAACTACTTGGGAGGCTGAGACAACAGAATTGCTTGAGCCCAAGAGTTTGTGGTTACTCTACTGAGGGCGACAAACTGAGACTTTGTCTCAAAAACAAACAAACAAAAAATGAGTAAGTTATATGTGCAGCTTAATCGGCATTTTAATGTTGATATTGGCTTATATTTTGATAGTTTCTTACAAAAATCACTTACTATAACATTTTCTTTTAAGTACATCTTTACTAGAGCTTTTTAATATTATTTACAATTAGATTCCTCTTTATAATTAGTGTTTTAGATTATAGTTTTAAATTCTCTCCAATTTCAATGGTGATGATATGAAAATGTAAGATGATTCTTATTTTTATAGTGTAACTAATGAGTAACTGTTATTTCAAAAAACAAATTGTTAAAAACCTCACTATATCTTAGTTTCTGCAGCATTACCATGTTGATTTTAAAATAGTTCTAAGAACGTTTGTGATTTATTACTTTCAAATGAACTCTTTTAGTACAAAAAGAATGACACAGAGCTAGCACAAAATCCCAATGTTAAATCTGAGGCTGGTGTGACATTATAATTTGTAATGTTGAAATCTGTTCACTACATTTAATAACAGTAAACCATATCCTCTGGGATTTTGCACATAGAATACTTGTTGTGTCCCCTATGAAGCTTCTTGTATTGAGCTCCAGAGAGGAAATTTAAGCCAATCACTGTAGCTTCATGTTCCTAATACTAGCATAAAATATTTCTTGCACACAGCTGAGGTCTCATTCAGTGCAACATAATGATGCCTCCTACTGGTCTGAAAGCCAAATAGATAATTGCCTGCGGAACAAATTATAGCTAAGCTGCATGATGAAAGAAAACTAGCATGCTGAATACCATCTTTAAGAGTACAAGCTTCTTTTGAACTAAAGAAATTTACTTAAATAAAACTGGGAAGGATTTTTCGAAAAGTAAAGTATTTGGGGTAAAAAATCTGATACACAAAAAATATAGCATTGTTTGAATAGTTACTAAATTTTATTGAATGTTAAATATATACCAGGCATATTTTGGAAATTTTCATATTTTATCTTCATAACAGCTCAGTGAAACAGATAATGCAATTACCTCTATTATAAAGGTAAAGATCTCAGAAAAAATAGAATGAGACCTTTACTAATTGCCGGAATTTTTGGTGACAGAATTTGAACCTATGATTTTTTAGTTCAAAGCTAGAATTCTTAAAAGTTAGGATATGAAGCAATTCCTGAAAGACTTAAAACACATATATTCTCTATTCCTCTTGCTAACTATAGCAAACAATACTGGACATTATAAAACAAATACAAGAAGGGTCTTTGAGAGGAAGGGTCAGGAGAGTCTTCAAGATGGCTGATGAGAAAGATGGTATGTGCCTCCTCCACAAAGAAGCACCAAAGTGGTAAGGAGATAATGACACTCAAATAGATCATCCACTGGAATTCAACTGAAAGTGACATGAAACACTATGGGCAAGGAAAGAGGGAACCAAAACAGCCTGCTCAGCTGGGACCTTCTGGTATCTGGGACAGACTCCCCAGTGCTGAGAAAGGGTTAGTAAGAGAACCCTCGGTGGACCACATTCCCAGCATGGAATCTTGCAATTCTTCCCATGCGAGAGCCTCAACTATTGCAGTTTTTGAGAGAAAAATAAGAAACTTCCTGGAGAGCAATAAGTAGCATTGCTCCAGAGAGGGCGCCCACACTGGGCTATACCCATCCCCCAAGTCCTAAGTAGCTACTAAACAATGCCATTTTAAGACTCCAGCCCCCACCAGACTGCAGCCTGCCCAGGAATCAAATAGCCCCTCCATTTCCACATTTCTAGAACTCCAGTGATATCCCTGCCCACATCTACTGCTGTGGCTGGCTACTGCCACCAGAGCAGAAGCATGATCCATTGTCCCACTAATCTCATTAGCAGAGCTGCCATATATTTCTTACAACCTGGGCACAGACTCTCCCACCCACAGGTGCTACAGCTGCTGCCTGGATCAAAGAGTGAGAAACCATGCTGTCTCCAGTGGCATGTCTGCTATGCATTTACAAACTCCCTTCAGAAAGGTTATTACCTGGGTCTGAAGGACATGCTTTCCAGCTGCCTGTCTAGTTGCTAACACTGAAAGCATCTCTGACTTCCCCAGTAGCAGGGCTGCAGTGCATTAGTTGTTATACTTATTCTAGGATTTGGCTGGTGGCCTGGGGATTACCTGACCTATGCCTACCACTAACGGTGCCTGTACATACCACCGGGAGCGCTGAAGGATGGCCTACCTGGCCTCATTTTGTCCCCTCGTTGTTTAAGTAGGCAATCTAAGAGCCTGGGGATTACTAAGTCCTAATCACTGCCTTTAGCACCTGAGAAATCCTCCTGGGAACCTAAAGTTGGACCCATCAAATTTGTCACTACCACCAGAGCTGGTACCTACCTGCATGGGCCACCATGGGGCTTGGTGGTAGTCTGCCTGTCCTGTCATAGCCACCACTGATACCAGTACATCTGGGAGCCAGAGGTTGTCCTGCCACTGCTACTGTCATTGCTAACACTATATCTGCAGTACAGGTACTTGAGGACTCATGCACCTACCATTCCACTGCTGCCACTGACAGAATATAGGAAAGACACCTGAAGGCCCAAGAAGCAGCCTGCCTGGACCAATTTACAGTGGTCCCAGCATATACTGCTCTGTTGCCCCAGCATAGGTACATCTGGCCAATTGCTGCCATCATTGCCTTCTGCTCCACCTAATGTCCCTGTATCCAGGAAAACTTAAACATGGAATCCACCAATAACTATATCCTAACCACTAAGGAAATCTTAGATATTCCTGACACAGTTTATACACAAAGAAATTATAAGAAGATTACATTATTACATACACCTAGATTCAAAGACAAAGTGCCCTATCAGACAAACAATATTAATACAACTTCAGGGAGAAATTTTGTTCTACAAAAGCAAATCAAAAAATTTGGAAAAAGTAACTATTGAATCAGATGTACAGATATTAATGTAAGGACACAAGGACCATGAAAAAGCAGAATATAATACGTCTTCCAAGGATCACGATAATTCTATGGCAACAAATTCTAATCAAAAAGAAAATTATAAAATTATGAGAAAAATTTAAAATTACACTATTAGTGAATCTCGGTAGGATAAGAACACAGATAAGTAATATTAATAAATGATAAAATAATTAAGATATGAATAAAATTTATCGGATATAGATTTCATAAAAAGAATCAAACATAAATCCTAGAAATGAAGAACTGATTGAATGAAATACAAAGGACATTAGAAATCTTCATAGACTAGATAAAACAGAAGAAATAATTTCAGACTTCAAAACAAATACTTGAAATAACCCTGTCAGATAAAAATAAGAAAAAAAATTCTTTAAAAAAGAATGAGAAAATCCTACATCACATTTGGGACACCATATAAAGACCAATAATTAAATGTTCCATATCCCAGAAGGTGATGACAACAGGGAAAGGGATGGAAAACTTATTTAACAAAATAACAGCTGAGCACTTCCCAAGACTAACAAGAGATTTAGATATGCATTTAAGGAAGTTCAGAAATCCCAAACATTTACAATTCCAAAGACCTTTTCTATGGGAAATTATATTGAAACTTTCAAAAATCAAAGACAGTGAATTCTAAAAACAACAAGGGAAATTTTCAATTTCAAATATTTCAATATTTATAAGGGAACCCTCATCACAGTAACAGCAATTCCTCAGCAGAAAACTTATGGACCAGAAGAGAATGAGCTAATATGTTCAAAGCACTGAAAGGGGGAAAAAGGGGTGACAACTATAGGTTGCTAGGTATCTTTTATAAATGAAGAGAATAAGTGTTTCCCAGACAAGCAAAAGTAGAAGAGATTCATCACTTCTAGGCTGGTACTATAAGAAATGTTTAAGAGAGTCCTGTGTCTGGAAACAAAAGGTTATTATCTACCATCATGAAAATGCAAACAAGTCTAAAATCTACTGGTAGAACAAATGTAAAAATTAGGAAGAGAAATGATTCAAATGTTACCACTAGAGAAAACCACCCAACAACAGTGATAAACAGTAAGAGAGAAAAGAACAAAGGATATACAAACAACTATAAGTCAATTAATAAAATGAAAGGATGAGTGCTCACTTACTCAATAATAACCTTGAATGTAAATGAATTAAACCTTCAACTTAAAATATATAGACTGGCTGAATGGATAGAAAAAAGATGACCTAACTGTATGCTGCATGTCAGAGCCCATGCATTCAGCTATATATCTCAACTCTAAAGACACATAGAGACTGAGAGTAAAGGAACAGAAAAGGATAGCCCATGCAAATAGTATAAACATTTCGCAAACAAAACTAAAGCATTAAAAATTAAATTACCGTACAATCCAGCAATCCCACTATTGGGTATATATTCAAAGGAAAGAAAATCAGGACATCAAAAGTGTCCCATCCTTATGTTTATTGGGGATAACCAAGAAATGGCCTCAACCGAAGTGTTCATCAATAATTAATGGATAAAGAAAATGTGGCATAGATACACAATGGAACCAATTTGGTCATGAAAAGAATTAACTCATACAATTTTAGCAACATGAAAGTAACTACAGTTCATTGGGTTAAGTGAAATAAGGCTGGCACAGAAAGACAAATGTAAAATCTTCTCACACATATGTTGCAACTAAAAAAGTTGATCTCAGCAAGGCACCATGTCATGCACTTGTAGCCCCAGCTACTTAGGAAGCTAAGGTGAGAAAGACACTTAAGGCCGGGAGCTTGAAGCTACAGTACATTATGCTCATACTTGTGAATAGGCACTATACTCCAGCCTGGACAACACAGTGGGACTTTTTCTCTAAAAATGAAAGAAGAAATAAATGAATATTCTTTAAAAGTTGAGCTCATGGAAATAGAGAGCAGAATGATAGATACTAGAGGCTTGGAAGAATATGTAGATGGGAAGGGGAGATAAAGTGAGACTGGTTAATGCGTGCAAACACACAACTAGATAAAACCAATATGCCCCAATATTCATAGCAGCGTAGGGTGAGTACTGTTGGCAACAACATAGTGTATATTTCAAAATGCTAGAAGAGAGGACTAAATTCCTTGACTTGGTCATTACATATTCTATACATGTGAGAAAGTAGTACATTTTACCTACCCCATATGTATGCTAAATATCATATAGCAATATTAAGAATTTTTTAAAGGCTCTCTGAAAGGTGACTTTTAAAGCCATTAAGACCTAAGGAAGGGCACAGTGGGGAGTTCCAGGGTAATCTTTTTTAACTCATATACATGCATTACAGAATTGAAAGTGATGAAACCAGCAAGCCAGAAATGCCAGGGTGCACAGAGAAAG
>CAUYQV010061331.1:0-17695 GCA_963574575.1 Galagoides demidoff
ATGGTGTCACAGCTCACAGCAACCTCCAACTCTTGGGCTTAAGTGATTCTCTTGCCTCCACCTCTAGCTGGGACTACAGGCGCCCTCCATAACACCTGGCTATTTTTTGTTGTTGTTGTTTGGTAGGCCCAGGCTGGGTTCCAACTCTCCAGTTCCGGTGTATGTGGCTGGCGCCCTAACCAGGGAGGCCGCCTTATAGGTGCTGAGCATTATTTGTCTATTTTGGAATCCTCTCCTTCTTGGCTCAGTAAGCCAGTGTGAACTCTAAGTGTTTATAAAAATTAAAACTGTATGAAACCTAGAAGATCACAGAGGTAAATCTGAATGTCTGATAAGAAAATAAGTGTTTTTTTTTTAACTTCAAAGTATTAGAAGAAATCACACAGGAGCCAACAGTTTTGATTACATAAAATTAAAATTCTTTAATGTTATATAAAGCACATAATATTTTTTTTTTAAGCACATAATAATAAAAGAAAAAATAATTGGCTGAGAAGGTCCTTACACAAATCTGAGAGATAAATGATTGATATACTTTATATATAACAAATTTATGTAAATCAATTAAAAACACTAAGACTTCATACAAATAAATGAGTGGCATATAAACATAAGAAGAGATACTAATAAAATCTGAAATCAACTATATGCAAATTGAAAGTATAAATACATTAAAAATGAGAATTTTCAATGCTGATAAGGTGCATACGCATATTTTTTTCTTCTTCTTTTTTTTTTTTTTTTGTAGTTTTTGGCCAGGGTTGGGTTTGAACCCGCCACCTCCAGCATATGGGGCTGGCGCCTTACTCCTTTGAGCCACAGGAGCCACCCTCATATTTCTAAAAGGTATGAAAACTGGTATAATTTCTTTTGGAAAGCAAACTGAAAACTAGGACCTTTGAGAAAGCTCAAACTTTAATTTTGTAGCTCTACGTTTAGGAATTTGGAGCTAAAAAGTGGATGGGTATAAAAGGAAAAATCCAAAAAGTTGGAGAGATGATAGTTCCTAAATTATAGAAATTTATTTGTAGGATTATTACATAACTGTTACAATATTTCTAGAGTTCTAAATGACTTGACTTTTTAGTCGAGAAAAGAAGAACATAGAATTGGGTATTAATGTTGCATATAACAAAGAAATGGAGAGGTCAAATGTGCCCACAGTGGGTATTTTGGGAGGGGGCGTTATAATAGTTGTCATGTTCTTTTTAAAAAAAATTGTCAAAATGATCACATGTTGCTTCTGTAATTAGAAGGAAGTGTTCTAGGCTAAGGGCAGGCAACTGGACTTTCTTGTGGGTAAACTTTGAGAAAGTTCCTATAAAGGGCCATTTTCTTTAAATATCCCAGTCATTAGGCTGTTTTGTCACTTACCTATAAGACGATCTTCACAATGAACAACATAAAATAATAAAAACTGAGCCACAGCACATAAAGTTACATGAGTGAGATTTCCAAAAATGTTAACATGAATACCTTTTAGAAGATAAATGTAGGGGGTGGGGGGGAGAAGGAAGAGAGGGAGGGGTAGGAGTCTCAGTGTGTGACACACCTTTTGGGGGTAAGACACAATTATAAGAGGAACTTTAGCTAACAGATGCAATCAGTGTAACCTGGTTTCTTGTACCCTCGATGAATCTCCAACAATAAAAAAAAATTAAAAAAAGAAGATAAATATCTTTGACATCTTGAAAAGCAGTCTGAAATCTTTAGCAAGCCGCCGAGTGACATCAGCTAGCTGTCAAACTGAGCAGCATTTTTGCTGTGCTTTACCCTTTACAAGGCACGTGGACACTCATTTCATTTCTTTGCTAACCCACACAACACTCCAGGGCTTCTTCAGTTTATCACTAAAAAGCCTGCTCAGAGGTTAAGGAACTTACTGCAGGCCAGAAACACCTCTTAAGTGTCAGAAACGTGATTCAAATCTAGACCTTCTTGTGGGAAACACCAGGCTCACCCCACTGCACCATATAGCTACTCTGAGCTTTCAAGTAACCCAGTAGAGTCCGGGCAACAAAACAGAAACGTTTAAAAGAAATTTTTTTACAAGACTTTTCTGACTTGAAGCTCTGTTTTAACTTTTCAGAATGTGATGCCATCTGCAAGTGGTGTCCCATTTTAAAGCTGAAACAGTGATTCATGATTTCCTGACCCACATATACTGTTTACTAGTTTTATTCTTCCTTCTTCCCAAGACACTGTGTACCAGACAGGAGACAGATGGCTGCGACATCCAGGGTTGCTTCATTGTACGACTCCAGGATTCCATTCACATCATAGTCTGGGCGAATGGCACCTTCTGGAATTGTGCAGTGCCCAGCCTGTACAGCTGTAGGTGGCTCTGGTGACACTGGATGAATTCTGCTTTTCAAAGCGGTGCTCAGCTCAGGTAGTGTCAGTCCTTAGGAGATGGCTGGCATAGGGATTTCATGAATTTCGCTCTACCTATTACAGCCATAGCCCTTTTTCTGAGTCCCAGGTGACACACAGCGGCTACTACAAGAAAGCAAATATTTGGTTATAGCCAAGCAAGCTTCTTCCCCACTCAGTGGTATTCAACCCTGGGCACACTAGCAATGTCCAGAGACCCTTTGGCTTGTAACAGCAGAGTATCTAGTAGATATAGTCCAGCGATGCCAATGAATGCTCCAAGGGCAGAGGACAGCCCCCTCATGACAGCAAATTAATGGCCCCAACTGTAGTTGATGCAGAGCCCCAAACAGCACCTTTCTTGATGAACTGGGCTGATCCATTTGTGAACCTCGAGGATTTTCTTGGCTCTTTCAGTTAGCTTTTGCACAGGATCAGCTTATGAGCCTCCTTTTCTCTAAATCCACACTGTCTAGTTCCTTAGGAATTTTCCATTGCCCCCTTGTAAAAAAGAAGCGAATGTTCCTCCTGCAAAGGGCTTGTCTAAGCCGTTCACCCAGCGCCTCCTTCCCTGACAGGTGGATGCGGTGAACTCCCTAGAGGGCACGGCCAGAGTAGAGGGCCTGGCTCTGAGCAGGCCCTGAGATTTCTCTCTACCTTTAGCCCTGAACAGCTTCTGCTGGGGGAGAAGAAAGAATGTAGACTGTGTGGGAACGGAGAGCTCAGTCTGGAGCGGGCCACTGACATTTGTTGACCCTCTAATTTCATCTTAAACATACATGTGAGTATTTGTATTCTAGTCTATAATATATCCACGTTAATTTTTATAAACTGCTTTAAAATTATCAGATACTTTCCACATTCTGTTTCCCCAAGCCTTTGAAAAAAGTGAAACTCCACGAACATGCCTGCGTGTACCCTGCTGTTTGCTTATATGCCAATGCAGAATTTTTCTACAGGGCAGATTCTGACCCCAAAGTCCTTGGACTTTGGATTCCTAAAGAAAGTTGTGGGAATGGGAGGAATCTTAGACCTAGCCCAGGTGGTGAGCACAGATGGTGATGGCACCTCAGTAGGGCTAATCTCAGCCCCTCCACTCTGTGGACAGGAATGGAGCACGGGCACGACAGGCATGGCGGAGGGGCACTTCTGACAAGCTCTCGCCAACAGATGCTCGGTGGGGTGGGCCTGAGAACTGAATTGACGTCAGTGGTTCTCCTGGTCCTGAGGAATGGGAGGCAAACAGAAATAGAAGCTACGAGGCAGAGCGTGGGTGGCAGCTTGTGGAAAAGGGATGCAGTTTGTGGCAAGCAGAACAGCGCTGAGTAAAATTATAGGACTCTCGTCCTTTTGAAGTGCTTTAAAGGAGAACAGCTCCATCAGAAATCAATGGTACAGGAGCGTGTTCTGAGCCTTCCCAGGACCTGGAGAGAGACAGAGAATGAGTTTGAATTCGGACGCTGCCATTTACTGGCTCTGCAACCTCAGGAAAGTGATTAGTTTCCCACAGACTCAGCTCCTCATCCACAAATGGGCCTAATGGTGAGACACTCCTTAAGGCCTGTCTGCCCGTCCTTGGTGTGTGATGCTTCTCAGATCTTCTGTCTGAAATCTTAGTTGGAGGCTGACACTTTGATGACACGTTGGATGGGCCCATTCTTCAGTCATTTAAAAAAAATGCCTCTGTTTGAATGCAACTGACAAATACATCTGTGTGGCCTGTGTAAAGAGAACTGGATGGTATTTATAATCAATGATGGAACATCGGCTGGGTGTGGTGGCTCATACCTGTAATCCTAGTACTTTGGGAGGCTGAGGTGGGAGGATTGCTTGAGGTCAGGAGTTTGAGACCATCCTGAGAAAAGGGAGACCCCGTCTTCACTAAAAATAGAAAAATTAGCTGGACATCATGGCAGGTACCTGTAGTCCCAGCCAGTGGAAAGGCTGAGGCAGGAGGATCACTCGAGCCCAGGAGATTGAGGCTGCTGTGAGCTGGCCTGAGGTCATGATATTCTGGCCTGGGTGAAAGAGTTAGACTCTGTCTCAAAAAAAAAAAAAAAAAAAAAGCTTGAACATCTCTGTAGGTCTGCAAACTTCTCTCTTCTTAGAAAAGTTAGAGAGGAAATGAATTCATACTCTGTTAAGTCAGTCTGTCTCATTATAATGTTGGGTGGTGGGTAGTTAGTTGATTTGGTCACAGGGCTTAATTGTAAAATGGCTTTTCAAAAAAATCAAGTGACTATGTCTTTGTAAACTTTCCCATAGTTCTTAAAAATGAACAGGGTTTTCTATTAGACCATTTATCTCTCTTTTGAATACTCAAGATATAAACTACTCTGACATACTTTAACCAAAAATACACTCTTTGAGGCTAGTGTATAAAGGGGATGAAGTTTCCTTGTGCCAAGTTGTGTGGAGCACTGGTGATCACAAAGTCAGTAAGAAGAGACCCATCAGCTTTCAGGTTGGCACTTTGTCATTAAAATCCAGTTTGGAATGAACCAAAGGAGCTTATCTGAAATTATAAATGACTATAAATATGTTAAAGACAGAAAAACAAGCCAGATTTTTGGAAAAAAGCAAAAAATAAATGAGTCAAGAATTATACCTAATTATCAATGAGAAACTTTTAAAAATTATTATGCTTCTCATTTTCTTTTGCTCTTTTCATATTTTGTGACTTTTAAATGCCTTTTCAGCTTTAGAGGCTCAGGATTGAAGAAATTACTTCAGTCTATCTTTTAATTCATTGATGGTTATTTCTCTGGGTCTCACTCCAGGAATTCTTTATTGTCAAAAGAAAAATTTGACACTATTAAAACAGGACAACACTGGCTTATGCCTATAATCCCAGCTTCATGGGAAGGTAAGGTGGGGGACTTGAGGCTACGACTTTAAGTCCAGCCTAACCAACACAGTGAGACTCTGTCTCTAAAATTTTTTTTTTTTTTAATTAGCCAGGCATGGTGTCATGCACCTGTCAGTGCTACTTGGGAGGCTAAGGCAAGAGTGCCCCGGAGTTCAAGGCTGCAGTGAGTTGTGAACAGGCCACTGCACTTCAGCCTGGGTGACAGAGTGAGATCTGTTCCTAAAAACAAATAAACAGGAAAACTCAGAACAACATGGTTAATCATAACTCTGTTTATCCCAAATACTAAATATTTATGTTCAGTCAGAGCTAGCTACTCTGTTAAATTTGGCCTCTGAAATCTAATACTGGTCCTGGAACTCTGGAGCTTCCAAGAATTAT
Source organism: Galagoides demidoff (assembly GCA_963574575.1). Classification (NCBI taxonomy): domain Eukaryota; kingdom Metazoa; phylum Chordata; class Mammalia; order Primates; family Galagidae; genus Galagoides; species Galagoides demidoff. Next base: position 5,624 of record CAUYQV010061331.1, read on the forward strand.
GTAAACTTAACACACACAAACACTCTTTTCTTTTTCTTTTTTAAAAATTTGTTCTCTGCTAAGAATCCACATCAAGTTTCCAAGAGTCAACAGTAGCCGTTGCTGGGCTGCTGGAGCAGACTCTGGACTCTAGTCACTCAGCACTCTCCCCCTGCGTTCCAAATCCTTCCTTCTCCTCTGCCTCTAGACCTGCCCAAGCCATCACTGTCTGCCCCATGTCTTAGGCGTCAAACTTTATAGTTGTAAACATTAGCTTCTGCTTTGCATGGCTTCTACAGGACAATTAGTCACCAAGCCCACTTCTACCCCTAAAGGATCTGGCTAAATTTTAATAAAAACTGTGTTAAAATCACTCTTTTGAACAAAACAGTTTCTAGGTTCCATGTTGCTTGCAGAATAATGCTCGGCCTCCTTCACCTGGCGTGGTGGAATCTCTGTGTCTTCATCCTAGCCTCCCTTGTGTTTAATTCACCTGTACATTTATTTTATGTTCCCAAGAAACAAGATTTATGGAGGTTTCCTGATTATAGCCTGTACTAACTCATGCTAATTTCTACTATTATTTTACTTGAATTAAAAAAATTAGATAGTAAAACATGGTGACTTTAGAAAACAGAAAGTGCAGATGAGGAAAATTAAAAGAATAAGTATCTAATAACTCAAACAGAGATAATTACTGCCTGCATTTTTCTACATTTTCTTTCAGACTTTTATCTGTGCATATTTGTACGTATGTAGATCTACAAAATTGAATTTAACTATATACGCGATAATTATTTCAATAGCTGTGTCGCTGAATATACTTACCTGTATCTTATCTATCAAATTATTGACATTTAATCATCTGTCTGATCTATTTTGATCATTTAGATTGCTTTTAATTTTTCTATAATTTTAAATAATTTTCCTTCCAACCTTACTGTAGATCACGTTTTACGCACATTCTCAGTTAATTTCTTCGTGTAATTCCTACAAGTGAAAGTGTTTCTCTAAATCTTCTTCTTTGGACCCAGTTCTACTTCTTTGCATTTTTACGAAAGTTTGAAGGTTAAACTCAGACCTAAGCAAAGCATTTAAGGACGAGATAGAGATGACTTTGCAGTTCTCAGAGTTCATAACGCTTGTTGCCCCTAATCACAAGTTCATGAACTAACATAACAAAACTCGCTCTTCAAATGGTTTATGTTCAGTTTGCTCTCCAGCGCCCTCCCTCTTTTGGCTCACTCCTCTGGGTTACATCCTACAGTGCTGCTGATCAAGTTCAAGTTTTGTTTTTGTGATATAAACTTTATGAGCTTAGGTTTGCCTGGCTAGCTTTCAGAAATTGTGTTTTCAAGGATATTGGGACTGTTCTACAGGTAATTCACTGCTGAATGGTTGTTCACTTTATTCTGTCCTACTGAAGACATTTATTGAGCCCCTTGGGTATAGATGGCTTTGTGCTGGGTGTGTCTTTTCCACGGGGCTGACGGTTTAGCAGGAGAGGCAGACGTGTAAGTTCCAGTCCCTTCACTGTGATGTATGCGCTGATAGAAGCACAGGCAGAGTAGAGGAGCTGGTAACTTTCTGGAGGGGTCAGGGAGGCTGCCCAGAAGAGGTAAGAGCTGAGCTCCATTTTGTAGGAGAAACAGGAATTCTAAAGGTGACTGCACAGTGGGGAGGGTAAGGAAGAGAACAGTATTTTCAAACACAATGGAGACTAGAACATGGTGGGTATATTTAGGAAACCATATACAGAGGGGTATTTTTGAAGAATTTGCTATGGGGAGAGGAAAGGGTGGGTGATAAAACTTGGCTGGAAGACAGTGATCAGGTCATGAGTGGCCTTGTGCAATAGTGTACTTGGACTTGACTCTGGAGGCCTTGGCAAATCCCCAACTTGATGAGACTGGTATTTTAGGAAGATGTACCAGACAGCAACATGGCTCCTGGATTCAGGCAGAAGATATTGGAAACAAGGACAATGGCTGAGCAGCTACTGTGATTATCCAGGAAAGAAATGAGGGGGATCAAGACAGGAAAGTTGATCATGGCAGAAAGGAACAGATGCTTATAGTGTGCTAGGCCAGAGCCGGGGATTTGAGGACTTGAGGACTGAGCCAGGACTTCGGAAAAACAGGGAAGAAGGGTCAAGTAATCCAAAAGAGTTCAGTGGATAAACCAAAATTGAGGATCAGTTGTCCTAAGACAGGCATCAACAGGACGGGGCTGAGCAGAGAGCAGAAGCCACATGAGACTTAACAGGCTGGGCCCTCGGAGCATCAGAGGATATTCTGGAGCTAGGAGAAGTCAGTGAATTTTCTAAGTAGAACAAGGAGATAACTTTAATAGGAATATCCATAAATAGATCCCAAAGCAAAATTTTCCTCCAGCCCCCAAATCTGGTAAGATAGCAACAAAAGAGAAGTCCTTGAGGGAAAAAATGCTGAATTGATTTCACAGTAATTTTGACCTGGTTGTGAATAAAATAGTCAACTTTCACGGGCAACTCTAATAGGCACCTCCCCTATTTTACTGGCTTTATCTTCCTGTCAGGAGGGATTTTATATACCTACCCATGTTCTTTACCGGGATAAAGAGGCAAAATATGTCACTTATGGACGTTGAAAACTTCTGGGTGCTAACATTTGCCAATCACCCTCCTTTTTCCTTAGGTACCACTTGCCCTCTGGCTTGGACTGTGTGCTGCGTATGCAATGCTGTGTAACAAATGACTGCGGAACTTAGTGGATTAAAACAACAATGATATTTTGCTTATGAATCTGTCACTTAGCCAGGGCACCTTGTCTCCCATCCATTCAATGTCAACTTTGGCAACTGAAGGCAGAGAAATGGAATTATCTGAATGCTCCCCTCTCACATGGCTGGCAGTTGATGCTGGGGACACTCAAACAGCTGAGGTCTGAAAGAACCGGGGCTCCAAGGCATCTCTATTTCTCTGTGATCTCCCCAATAGACCAGGGTAGGCAGAATTCTTTCATGTGTTGGTGGGAGACTCCCACGGCATGACTTTGAAGAGAAGCCAGGAGGGAGTTGTGTTGCCTTTTCTAACCCACTTCAGGGAAATGAGTCTCTACTGAAGCCAGTCCAGGTCAGGGTATTGGAATTATACTCCATCTTCCATATCAAATAATTTGTTATTAAATGGTGGCAATGTGGATGAGGATCACTTTGCAGAAAGTCAAGTGATTCCTCTTCTCCAAGAAACTCACCATGGTAGCCATACTTTGGGTGTAGACTGTCCATTTTCAGGATTCCTACCAGAGACCTTTTGTTGATTCCTTCTCATACTGTATTTGGGTCCTGCCTCGTCAAACCTTCCCAAGTTCAGGTCTCCGTTATTTCTGAAGGTCCCAGAGCCACATGGCACAGTAGAAAGATCTGTGTTCAGAGTTGGAAGGACCTGATCTCAGGTCTGCTAATGACTTTCTGTGATTGCCTTGTGACTCAGACAAGCTTCCCACAGTGGGAATAGCATAGTGTTCCCCTTAATTAAAAAACAACCATAACATTTATGTGTGTTCACAAACTTCACTGAGCTCGTCTTACGTGCAAAATGCTGTGTTGGGATCTGTGGATGCTACAGAGACTGGCACAGGAGCAGGAGAGGCTGGTGCTAATCAGTAAGTGGGGGGATTTTGCAGATGGAAACGAACAGCATTACTGCCCTTAAACCTAGGCAGGCGGGGTCTTGCCTCTGGCCTCCTCTTGTCCCCAGTCCTCTGCCTTCTGCAACCCCCAGACTCAGAAGCTCCTGTAGTTTGTGTTTAACACTAACCAGTGCCATCTGGGCAGGGTGTTCTGAGCCCGGACCGGGCCCAGCATAGGCCCTGGTCTGCCCTTCTTACCTTCACGTTCTCGCAGACTCTTTCTCCTCCCACTTCCTCTGTGTGTGAGCAGGTTTCTTAGAGGAGCTTTAGGACCCATGCTGAGAAGATTGTTCAGGGGCCCCGTGACCTGGTCATGATTCTAGAAGGGCATCTTGGTGAACAGAGAGGTTTCTCTAACAGGCTGGCACAGGCTGGGCCCCTGGAATAATGCTGACATGCTGATCAAAGCCTGAGAATTTTAATTTCTAACAAGTTCCCAAGGGATTTTGATGCTTCTGGTTGGGGAAGCACTTTAAGAGCCAATGAACTTGTGTGAGATGTGTGTCTTGTGAGTGAACAATGTCATATTCTTTCTAATCCTTTGAGACCTTTAGTTCTATTTTTTTTGAAACAGAGTCTCAGTCTGTTGCTCTGGGTAGAGTGCCACGGCATTGCCTCAGCCTTCTGAGTAGTTGAGACTACAGGCATTTGCCACCATACCAGGTTGGTTTTTCTAGTTTAGTTGACTTGGGGTCTCTTGCTCAGGCTGTTCTTGAATTTCCGAGCTCAAGCAATCTACACACTTTGGCTTCCCAAAGTCCTAGGATTAAAGATGTGAGCACTGTGTCCAGCTAGACCTTTAGTTCTTATGTCCTGAAGTACTGGTCAAATGCTCAACTCAAGAGCAATGCAAGTCTAAGTTTTCTCATCTAAATACTAGACACCCATGATGATACTGACTCGAGTGTCATCCTTTAAACACCTCTTTGTGAACTGTCAGCCTGTCTGACCAACCAGCTCTCCTTAGTCGGTGCAAGCAGATTTCACCCTGTGGCTCACATCAGGGAAGCCACGTGTACTCAGCCTGAGGACCAGAAAGGAAGTCTGCAGCCCTGACATTGGCTAATTCTTACTGTGGCTGACCGCCATGGGAGTGGGTAGGAATCCCTCTTCCTTTATACACTTTTCTAAAAGTTTTGGTGAAGATAGAATTAGAAAAAATAAAATAAAATCAATGTTTGTTGGAAGAAGTAGCTCTTTAATGGAAAATAGCAATGGATGTGGAGGGGTTGCTTTGGGAGTTTGGATTTTAAAGAGGTGACTGAGTTGATGGCCAAGGTTTCTAAAGCAGCAGAGACTGGAGTCACCCAAAGGGGACCAGCAAATCAAATGATCCCTTAAGAGATTTAGGACTTCCCTAAGACATCTGTGGTCCCTATGATTAGACACAGCAGGAGATCAACACCAATAAATGAATGAATTACTGGTGCATGCCAGGTCTACCCCAGAGTGCAAATTCTGCAGAAAGCGTGGGCCACCAGGAAACATTACTGAGCAAGAAGGGTTCTGACAAAGGCATCAGTCAGGAACCATAGAAATCAGAGGAGGGAAGTATGTGGATGGAAAAATGGGATGTGGTAAGGTTTGCCAAGCATTCATTACCCTGGTTTACCCTTAAATTACTTAGGATGGGAATACTATTCCCTCTTTAAAAAAGAGGAAACTAGGGCTTAGAGACTTGCCCAAGATCATGCAGCGAGTATTACAAAGCCAGCATTCGGGTCATCTACACCCATATTACGTGTAGAGAAAGGGTATTTTAAGAACAGGGGATCTGTGTCAACCCATCACTCCACCATCTACTAGCTGTGGTTAAGTCATTTAATCTCTCTGGCTCTTAGTTAACTCTTAGAGAAAACAGGATTGTCTGAAACCAGGCTTATTGTAAGGAACAGGAGATAAGAAACCAAGTGCCCAGTATGGCGTTGGTCACACAGTGTGTGCTAAATGGGCAGGTTTCCTTTCCTTCCTGTCTCGGCTCCCGCACGGGACCTAAGGAGATGGCTCCACTCTGGCCCAGTAGGAGGCATGAAACAGATGTTTTCACGGAAGAAAATGAACCTTTCCAAGCCTTAATTTCTTCATTTGTAAAATGGCAGTGACAGGGCTACCTACTTTGCAGAGTTGTTGTGGTCTTTAAGTGAGAAGGTCCATGTTAAATATGAAACATGCTCAGGGCTCAGTTAGTGCTACTTATCATCAATAACAACAGGAACAGAACACTGAAGAACCCAGGGTTACTGGACTCAGAGGAATAATGCACCTGCTGTCTTGTACCCTACACACCTGTCACCCACTTTAAGCTGAAGCAGGGAAGGCCGAGGCCCAGGAGAAAATGTGGAGGTCCTAGGATGAAATGGGGGCTGGTTGGGTTACCCTGGTTTATTTCCTGGGCTTGCTATACAGCTCTTGCCAAGGAGATGGCAGGATTCTCTTTCAAATAACACTGAATTTTGCACAGACCTCAGAAGAAAAAAGCATTCCTTTGTCACTCAGTTGAGCTTCTAAAGGGCTTCTCGCAAGTGAGGAAAGAATAGTGTACTTGCCTTTTCTGTGACAGTCCCTCATTTAATAATTACACATTCCAGGCATAACTGCTTTGGCAGAAGTCAGCTACATTTTATTTTGACAGAAGGAATCTTTTGTTTTTGCATTTCTTCTTGTTCCATTGTGTTTATAGAAGAAACTCTTTGGAGCTTGGAGTCTGTGTAACACCTTTCACTGTTTAAGCCCATGATGTGAATGCTAAAATAGTCCCCAAAGGTCATAGCGGAGAGATCATGAAGAAGGCCAATTTCTGGTATAACCCAGATGGAATCTACTCAGGCCATTTTCAGAGTAAAGCTATATTGTAACTCTTCAGGTTTTTGGTCTATCTGGCAACAGGGGGCTAGCATTTGTAGAGTTTGAAAAAGGCAGGGGGGGCTTTGGGCAGAGAGACCAAGATACGGATTCCAGCCCAGACATTAAATTGTTCCTGGAAAGTTACCAAAAACCTGTAATCATCAGCATCCTTGTCTGGCAAATAGCAGTAATGACCCACTTGGCAGGGTGGTTTGAAGGACAAGGGGATGTATGTAGAGCCCACAGTGTGGCATGTAGCCATTGTTCAACACGTTCCAATAAATATAGGTCCCTTCCCTTGCATCTGTCATTGGGCATACATGGGTGAGTCTCTTACCCATCCTGGCCTTAGTTTACCCATCTGTAAAATTAAGGGACTTGGTCAGCTCTTCACACACTCTAATGTTGCATCTGGCCCGAAAAGCCTATGAGTCTGTGAGTCTTTCTGGTGTTAGCATTCAGCTGTGCTGGACCAAACTCACTCCAGTGTGGAAGCTGGGATGGCCATAGGCGGCTGGGCGGCCTGGGTGGCCTCCATGGCAGAAACAGCAGAGGCTGGGAGGAGGTCTCTCAATTTAGAGGGCCTCTCAAGGTGTGTAATAGCCTAAGCCGTCTCAGTACCCAAGCCCTATGTGGAGTTCCGAATGATCACCAAATGCCAGGGCCAAGCTAGAAGGTCAGGCCATTGTGTGACTCAGCATACTTTTGCAAGAAGCAGCAAAACCCCAATAAAACCCGGTTGAGACCCCGTAAAAATAAGCCAATGTGCAACAGGGACTTTATTTTCTCTTGAGGCCAGGAAAGCCAAGGGACAGAGCTGCACGCTACTGGACGGAGGGGCTCCAAGGTGTCATGGGTTTTTTTTCTACATCTTTCTGACCTTCTTGTCTGTTTTTTTGAATGTTGACCTTTCATTTTTCCTTCTTATTCTATTAGACTTTCTCTACCTGAGAGCCAAGCTGGATGTTGGCAGACCTAGGTTTGTGGCCTTTGGTTTACAATACAGTAAGAACGCAGCAGGAATAGAAGGTGACACATTAGGAGCAGAGCCCGCTCCTTCTAGGACGGCACACCAATGCGCCTCACCCCCCAGTTTGCTCCCTTAACCCAGCCCCCATCTACTTGACTCTCCTCTGCATTAATTCTCTTTAGTTCAGCTCTTCTGAGGCTGCCATCTGTTTCCTGCTGGAACCTGACTGAGCAAGCAGATCTGCGCTCCTCAAACATGTGTCCTCTTGGTCGGCCCCCTCACCCTACTAAACAGGAAGAGTCCAGTCCACCAGAAGGGAGCCTGCTCACCGTCCTTCCATCAAGCCCCAAACCTTCCTGCATCTGTGCTCATCCTTCCCCACCTTCCCTCCATCACACCGGCAGACATGTGCAGCCCCTGCCTGAGACCACTTTCTCTACCTGTGCTCTGGATCCTTGACCCCCGTCTACCTGGGGACCTTGTTCTAGCTGTTGCTTCTTTTCTTAGAATCTTCAGCTTGCTCTTCATACCACCTTCTCCATTCCAGCAGTCAAAGTTGCTCAAGGCTTTCCCATCATTAAAACATTCTTTCAAGCTCTATTTTTTCTTAGCCACAATCCTATTTATCTCTCCCAGATCACAACAATGTTTTGAAAAAAAAAAAATTGTCTGCTATCTCTACAGTCTCCCCTCCTGATCACCAAGCATAAAACTTGGCCTGTTTCTCTCTGAATGGGCATCACATCTCTTTGAGGGACCATACATACCACCGCTGGCTGCATCAAGCTTTCTATCTTTGGTAGAAATTTCACTGTTTCCCCCCCCCCGTTTTTTTTCTGGAAAAATTATGTTCAAGAAAGACAGTGGGTTAGGAAATGGAAAAGTTTGTCAAACACTGTTAATGGAAACATTCCACACTTACTTTTCAGTTATAACTCACAAAAGAAATCCATGGGATAATTTAAACACAGCACATCAGAGCTAGGGGGAGGGTGCCATGGTCAAAACTGGGAGTCAGGACAAGAGAAGGCAAGTCTCATGCGCTGTCGAGGTAGGAAGCAGCAGCGATGGCCGAGACAAGAGCACAAGGCCAGGAGTGGGTCCTGGGGTTGAGGCAAAGATCATTCACACATGGTCTTTGTCTATAGATAGAAGAGTCTGTGTGGCATTATGGAAAATTACTTGCCTTGGTTTGAGTTTTATTTCCAGCCCGCCTCCCTTTCCCCAAGCCACCTGGTGAGATCTGTACTAATTCTGCTAACCACTACTTGTCAGGAGGAAATTTTATATAGAAAACATATGTATTCTATATATGTTGAGGCATTCAACTCATATTCGAAGAGTGCCTCCTTGTAAAATAATAGAAACCATGGAATAATAATGAAGAGCATGGATCCTGGAGTCATACGGGGACGGGTAAACTTAGCGAAGTTACTAAACTTTCTAAGTCGTTTTTTTCAGTACTGCTCAAAAAGTATGCACTCTGTACCCTGTTCAACCACTCCGTATGCACAAGCTCCCACTGTGTGCAGACTTCAATGTGCATATGAATCATCTGGGTAGCTTATTAAAAAGCAGATCCTGATTCAGTAGAGGGGGAGGATGAGTCTGGGTTTTTAATAAGCCCCCAGGCGCTGCCCGGGCAGTTGGTCCATGGACCAAACACACTTTGAGAAGCAAAAATCTCTCTGTGCATTGGTAACATGAATATGAGAAAACAAAAGGAACCACTGTTCGTCAGAGCAACTGAGAGTCTCATGCTGTGCTCTAAGGGTCCTTTACAGGGATGATGGGAGTTCTGTGTGCAGCGCTGAGGAGCCTGCAGCCCCGCAGATGCTCCCCTGGTCACTTGGTTGCCAGAGCAGTTAGCTGTGCTGCTCTTGCTGGTCCGTCTCCTGCATTCTCCTAATGCACGTCCTCACTAGCCACAGCACCCGGGTCTCTGACGGTACCGTGGGCATTTACAGGGAACCTGTTTCCAGCCTCCCAGCCACTCATTAGCCTGTGCAAAGCGCATCATTCATTAGGTCACAGGCATTTCAAAATAAAGAACTCCCTGGTGACATGGCTTGTACGGTGCAAGTACTGGGCAGTCCCAGTATAATCAGCTTTTAGAATTTGAAAAAATAACCAGGCTGTTGCTTTAATGTACATTTAAATGACACATCAAAAAATACTCTAGGTGTTAAAATGGAAATAACAATAAATAGCAAGATAGTTTATTGATCAATTTCCATGTCTTAGATGCTTTATATTCAATACCTGTAGTCCTGATACAGTATAATGAGACCTTATAATCTGCATTTTCCTCTCGTGACACTGGGGACACGGGGACTCAGAAAGGGTAAATCACTTGCTTGTCCTGCAGTTCGTCTGCAGCAAAGCTTGGGTCCTCCCACCTTGTCTATTGAAGTCCCTCTGCTTTCCCAAATTGAAATGCTCCTCAGGCTCCCCTTTTGTTAAACAGCTGCTTCCTTAAACTCGTGCATTGCTTTACTTTTTCATTCACTTTCTCATTCATAATATTTGTGGATTTTATTAATGAGTTTCCTCTCTAGGCAATGTGATCATCATATTAGAAAATATCAGAACGGGGCCTTTTCAAAATATTTAGTTGAGTTTAAATCTACACGATAGAGTATTTCTTTATGTCTGCAATGGGTGCGAAATGGAATCACTTTTTTTTCCTACCAGGGAGCAGGGTGGTATCAGTGTATAAAAGGTACCAAAAAAAAATACATCAGAACTGTGGGTTGCTATATGCTTTTTCAGTGTAGGCTGAAAGAACATTAATATTTAAGTTTGCATTGGACTACGCATACTCTCAGTGCATGAATTTTGTGAGTGACTGAATTAGGACCAGTCCCTAGGATTGGAACCGAGGCAAAAGGCATAAACAGCAACTAGACCAACCTCATCACAGCATCGAAACTCTAAGAAGGAAGGAGTTAGATAGTGGACCTCCGGAATAGTTCTCATGAACTGGAGACGCCCACCAAGTCTAAAAATAAGAGGTCTTTCAAGTTTCAAAGAAAGGACTGTGAGTAAATTATAGCAATAAAGGGCAAAGTTTAGTCCAGGTTTATTATTGGTCTGGCATCCCAAATGTTTCCTTGCAGATCACAAAATGTCCTTTATCCTGGTTGTGTAAACAAACATCACCAGAACGTGGCCATCTTTAAAAACAAGAGAACAGTCTCTGCCCGTCTTCTACACTCTCTACTGTTCATTTGGGGGATCATGCTCCATCCTTTTCCTCCTTCAAAGTAGGGAAGGTGGAGAAGGAGCAGATGATTTCCGAAAGCTTCTAACAGTTCACAGAGGGTACTATTTCCTTGCTTGATGTTTCCTTAAAGCAGTGAGAGCGGGGATGGCATAGCCTTCAGCATACATTTTGCTGATGGCTTTGACGTGATTTCTTTGCCAAACACTTAGATATTTTTAGGGAGGGCTGCTCCATGCTTCATCAATAGCTAGATTGGAAAACCAGCCAAGATGAACTGTTTTTCTTTCAATGACGACATTCTAAACAAAACGGGTAGAATGTGAATTTTACCACTCATGGTGGTCAGGATACAAAAACATCACTGCAGTGTTTTGTTTATAAACCTTCATCCCCCATTGACAGCAGAACAAAAATTTTGGTAATCCAAGGTAGTCACTTTTGAATGTAAACTCAGTAAGTTTCAGACTCTTTTTTTGCCTCCCTTCTCTTTGGGTCTTGCAGGTTATCCTGACCCTGGGAGGCAGTGCCTGGTCCCCATGCCAGCCCTTGTCCTCAGAGCTGCACCTCAGGGCTGCTCGTCCATGCTCCTGAGATGAGAACTCCTCCCCTCACAGCTGTTGGCCTTTGTCTCTACTCCAGCTTTCATGGCTCCTGACATCCTCCGTCATTCCTGTGTGACACTGGATGGCAGAGGCCACAGCCACAGAAGGGTTTGGATGCCATCCCACATCATGCTGGGGGAGAGCTTAGGAGGATGACCCCTCCTTGTTTGCAGAGACTTTGCCAGTTTCTGCCTGTTGTCTCTATGTAACTATGAATAGCACTCTCTTCACTCTCAAAAGTGTCCTAGTTTCACAATACAGCCTATGGTCACCTTAGTGCAGGACTCAGAGACACCCCCCTTAGGCCTACAGGATAGGCCTAAGCATATCCCCCAGCCATTGCTTCCCTCCTACCTAGGTGCCTCCTCTGTTGCTGGGTAGGGAGGGCCTGGTGGCAATTCCACTCCAGCCCAGTCCACTCTCATGCTCTCAGATACCTCAAGTTTCTTTTTGGCCTGAGGGAAGGGAGAGGAAAAAAATAATACTTACGTCATCAAATACTGTTTCCCACTCCATGCCTTTATGCTCTTTGCTTTCTGTCTTACTATTTAAATATAAACTTCTAGAAATCAAACAAAACAAAACCTTTTTTTCACGTTTTTGGCTCTGCTATTGTCCTTTAAGAAATCATGTTGGTTCCCTGTGGATTCTGGTTATTAAACCTTTGTCAGAGACATAACCTGCAAATATCTTCTCCCATTCTGAGGGCTGTCTGCTTGTTTTATTTATTGTGTTCTTGGCTGTACAGAGGCTCTTTAGTTTGATCAGGTCCCAAGAGTG
>CAUYQV010061335.1:0-13021 GCA_963574575.1 Galagoides demidoff
GCCCGCCAAACAACAATGATGGCTGCAACCAAAAAATGGCTGGGCATTGTGGCGGGTGCCTGTGGTCCCAGCTACTTGGGAGGCGGAGGCAGGAGACTTGCTTGAGCCCAGGAGTTGGAGGTTGCTATGAGCTGTGATGCCATGGCACTCTATCCAGGGGGACAGCTTGAGGCTCCATCTCAAAAAAAAAAAAAAAAGAAAAAAGAAACAATTTTAAATACTGAAAATCTTTTTTTTGGGAGACAGTTTCACTTTATCGCCCTTGGTAGAGTGCCGTGGCATCACAGCTCACAGCAACCTCCAATTCCTGGGCTTAGGCGATTCTCTCCCGAGTAGCTGGGACTACAGGCGCCCACCACAATACCTGGCTATTTTTTGTTGTAGTTTGGCCGGGGTGGGGTTGGAACCCATCACCCTCAGTATATGGGGCCAGTGCCCTACACCTGAGCCACAGGCCACTGCCCCTTACTGAAAATCTTAAAATAGCACATTAAGTCCACAACCCTAAATAAGATACCATTTGCATCATTAAATAAAGACATAGTTTAGATACAGCATATTATAGCAAAAGGAATTAAAGCTCTCATTTTGTTGATAAGGGAGTGCTCCTATAGAGGATATGATTTGCCAAAGCCGGAAAACTGGTAAGTGGGAGAGCCACTTTCAACGCTTAATTATGTATTTATATTTCAGAATATTAGAAGGGTACACAAGTTTTAGTTACATAATTTGCTTTTGTACAGATTGAGTCGGTGTTGTAAGTGTGCTCTTCACCCAGGTAGTGTGCATTATACCTGTTAGGTATGAATTTACCCATCCCTCCCACCCCCTACTTGCTTGATTTTTATTGAGTTTTACTTCCATATGTGCACATAAGTTTTGATCGATTAGTCCCTCAACAAGTATTTATTAAGTACCAGTTTTATTTCACTGAAGAAATATATTTTGATGTGAGATAATGTTAACTAAAATAATTCTTTAAAATAAATCTGTTGGAAAAGATTACCTTCATTAGAGAAAGATGTATAATTTCTCTGTAAGTACAGTAGTTACCCCTTACCTGCAGTTTTACTTTCAGTGGTTCCTGTTACCCATTTGTAGCCATAGTCTCACTCTGAGTAGCTGGGACTACATATATAGTCTGCCACAATGCCTGGCTAACTTTTTTTTTTTTTTTTGGTAGAAATGGGGTTTTACTCAGGCTGATCTTCAACTTCTGAGCTTAAGCAGTCTTCCCACTTTGGCCTCCCAGAGTGCTAGGATTACAGCTGTGAGCCACTGTCCCTGGCCACAGTCCAAAAATATTAAATCAGAAATTCTAGAAATAGAGTATGTTTTAATTGTGTGCCTTTCCGAATAGTTGATAAAATGTCATGCCATCCTGCTTCATCCTACCTGGGACATGAATCATCCCTTCGTCCAGCCTGTCCGTGTTATAGACGTTACCCACCTATTAGTCACTTAGTAGCTATCTCATTTATCAGATTGACTGCCAAAGTATCACAGTGCTTATGTTTAATAACTCCTATTTTATTTAGTAATGGCCCCAAAGCGTAAGAGCCGTGATGATGGCATATTGTTATAATTGTTTTATTAGTTATTATTAATCTCCTGCTATGCCTAATTTATAAATTAAAACTTTATCATAGGTACATATGTATAGAAAAAAACTAGTATATACAGCATATGGTTCATTATTATCCACAGTTTCAGTCTTCCACTGGGGCTCCTGGAATATATCCCCCTCAAATACAGAACTATTGTTTATAGCATTCTATACTGAAAGAAATGGTATGATAATATCACATCCATTCATTTGGGTTGTGGGCCTCAAAATGTGATACCTTAAAATAGCAGAATATTAGAGAGCCAGAAGAAATGTAAATTGTGTCATCCACACTTTTTTATACTTTAAAAAAGAAAAAATGACTTTCTCAAGAGCTCCAATCCAGGTCTCCAGCCTCCATATCACCACCTTTAGGAATATTAGGGGCTTTCCATCAATTTAAGAAAGTTTTTTATGACACTGAGAAACAGTTTTTCTACTTGTGTTTAGATGTCAAACTTTTTGTATATAATAAAGGTTTATTTCCCCAATGGAATTCTAAACATTCTGCTTCATGTGCACGCAAGAATGCTAGCCAGGCTGTAAGTTGCTGTGGAGAGCCTACTTAGATTGCTGTTATCCCACAAAGTCTCCCTCCTGCAGAAGCTTCTCCATGGCTTTATCACATAATGATACAGATTGCAGATTGTGACTGTTCCATTCTAGAAATATTCCCTGTTAGATTTGGGAGTTTGGGTAAGGTTTTTTGTTTTTGTTTTGCTTATTTGTTTGTGTGGGGTTGTTTTTTGGTTTTGTCGTTATTTGTTTTTGCTACAGGGTCTCACTCTGTTGCCCAGGCTAGAGTGTACTGGTATCATTATAGCTCACTGCAACCTCAGACTCTTGGGCTCAAGTTATCCTCCTACCTCAGCATGTCCTGAGTGACTGAGACTATGGGCATGTACTGACCACCATGACTGGTTTATTTGTCTATTTTTTTGTACAGACAGGAGTCTCGCTGTGTTGCTCAGGCTTAGATTGGTTAAGATTAATTTTCATTGCTTATGGGACTTATAAATATGACTTCTCAAAAATGGAATTACCATTAGCACTTGCAGAGATACATAATTCACCCAGCTCTCCTGTGAGCCTTCTTGTCCTTCATAAAGAAAAAGATTAGAGCAAATATCTTTTTCATAAAGAAAAAAATTAAAGCAAAGTCTTTAGCCTGCTTGCCTTTATGAGTTATCTTTCTTTCTAGTTTGACTGTCTCCTGTTCAATTCCTAGCATTAGCCTATCTCAGAAGTACCTTTATTTTTCTCTTTTGCTTTCACTAGGTTTTTAAAAAATATATATGTTAAAGGAAAATTCATTCATAATAGTCTAATGCTTGTTATAAAGCAAGATTTGGCCCAGAGATCATAATTGACCAACCCGCGCCCTACATTTATGTTAATTTTAAATTTTTCATTTTGCTTCCAAGGTGAAACAAATGCTCAGATGTCCAGAATGACTGAAGAATTGTCAGGGAAGAGTGATGAACTGATTCGATACCAGGAAGAGATCTCCTCTCTCTTGTCTCAGATTGTAGATCTTCAGCATAAACTTAAAGAAGTAGGTTTATTCACTTATTCAACAGATATTTGTCAAATGCTGACCTAGTACCATGCATTCTGCTAACTAAATACATTAAGCAAAATAAACACA
This sequence comes from Galagoides demidoff, assembly GCA_963574575.1. Classification (NCBI taxonomy): domain Eukaryota; kingdom Metazoa; phylum Chordata; class Mammalia; order Primates; family Galagidae; genus Galagoides; species Galagoides demidoff. The sequence goes on from CAUYQV010061335.1 coordinate 3,255, forward strand.
GTCCCTGCCTTTTGAAATGCTTAAGTCTTGTTACTGTTTTAATCTTTATGTTATATAATACAGTAAATACTTACTAGTCACTCTTTCTCTTTATAAATGGGGTTAGATTTTTTTCCCAGAAAGTTACAGTATGAATTATTGACTTATGCTCATTGTCCTCTGAACACCTTGATGGATTTTTTTATTCTGACCATTTTATTGCCCCTATTTGCTTTTAAAGATTAGCTTTTTATGGGCCTTAAGTCTATACCCCAGAGAGAAATTTTTAAAATGTCTTTAAAAGAAAGAGTGTAGCTATATTTTATATGGGAAGGCCTCACATGTCTCTTTTAATATGTTGTAGCATGTGATTGAGAAAGAAGAACTAAGACTTCACCTACAAGCTTCCAAAGATGCCCAACGACAACTAACAATGGAGGTAATGAAATCTTTATCTATTCAAGAGGGAAGGAATGAATAGTTTCTTTGAATTATCGAAGGGGTATTTACCAGATTTAAAAAGCAACAAGAAAAAAAGTGTAAGAAGAAATCATGAAGATCTAAGAAGTAAAGCTTTTTTTTGAGACAGAGTATTACTTAGTCACCCTTAGTAGTAGAGTGCTATGACATCATAGCTCACAGCAACCTCAAACTCTTGGGCTCAAATAATCCTCTTGCCTTAGCCTCCAAGTAACTGGGACTACAGTCACCTTCCATGATACCCGAGTTTTTTTTTTTAGAGACGGAGTCTTACTCTTGCTCAGGTTGGTCTCAAACTCCTGAGCTCAAACGATTCACCCACCTCAGTCTCCCAGAGTGCTAAGATTACAGGTGTGAGCCACCACCCCCAGCTGATTAAAATCCTATCTCTAATAAAATTAATAACATGGCAGCATCCTTCTTGATTAATAGGGAAGACCTCAACTTTTGTAGTATTCTTTAGGAGTATGTGACCTTTTTACCAGTTAACCTTAGCTAGCCCAAGAATTTTTAAATTAAGATAATTTGTAATAGCAAGTGTTTTTGCAGGTATGTTGGGAGAAATAGTAAAAATCTTCCACTTTTTACCTATATAAAATTTTATATATTAAATATAATTCAGTGTTTCTTTTGCTTGCTTAAGAATCACCTGAGAGAGTAGGTTTTCAATAGAGATTTCCAAGCACCATCCCAAGAGTTTCTAATTCAGATGGTTTAGAGTGAGGGCACAGAATCTGCATTTTTAATAAGAATCTTCAGCCCTGGTTTGGCGCCTGTGGCTCAAGTGGCTAAGGCACCAGCCACATACACCTAAGGTGACGGGTTCGAATCCAGCCTGGGCCGCCAAACAACAATGATGGCTGCAACCCAAAAATAGCCGGGCATTGTGGTGGGTGCCTGTGGTCCCAGCTACTCGGGAGGCTGAGGCAGGAGAGACTCGCTTGAGCCCAGGAGTTGGAGGTTGCTGTGAGCAGTGAAGCCATGGCACTCTACCCAGGGGGACAGCTTGAGGCTCTGTCTCAAAAAAAAAAAAAAGAATCTTCAGCCCTGGTGATTCTGATAAGCTGGTACACATAGTACACTTGAAGACATTTGCAGTTAAAATATACTCTGAAAATTATGTACTCTTTTACCCATATGTATCTATCTGTAAAGAAGGTTCTAAAATGGGGAAAAATCTTCTTGTTTAGGATGATTGAGCACTTGTCATCATATATGATATTTTGTAGACTCTTTATCTTATCACTTTCTGACTTCAGACCAATGTTTAAGAAAAAAAAAGATTATGCTCAGCACCTGTGGCTTGGTGGCTAGGGCATTGGCCACATACACCGGGGCTGGCAGGTTCAAACCCAGCCCAGGCCTGCCAAACAACGATGACAGCTACAACAAAAAAATAGCCGGGTATTGTGGTGGGCACCTATAGTCCCAGCTAGTTGGGAAGCTGAGGCAAGAGAATCATTTAAACCCAAGAGGTTGAGGTTGCTGTGATCTGTGATGCCATGGCACTCTACTGAGGGTGACATAGTGAAACTCTGTCTCAAAACAAAAAAAAAAGACTAGTGTTATGCTAAACCTAACTTGACCATAACCATTATACTTCCTCTGTAGGGTTTTTAGGATACGAAGCATAAAATATTGAATTGACAGTTCTAGTAGTGTCAGCCATATTTTATATTTTTAGGAAATCACATTTATGTATAATTTTGGCCAAGACATCCCTAATTCTGGCAACTTGAAATATATACACTCTCCTTGTTTAGTTTGTTTCAGAGTCTTTGTATTTTAATTACATGTATAAACTTAGCTAACCTTCTGGATAAAATTAATACTTATCCCAAGGAGTTTGGGGATTTTTCCCAATGTTTTAAGAAGATGTAAAAAGTACACTACCATCCTTTATTTCAGCTACATGAGTTACAAGACAGGAATATGGAGTGCCTGGGAATGTTACATGAATCCCAAGAAGAAATAAAAGAACTTCGTAGTAGATCCGGCCCTGCTGCTCATCTCTACTTATCCCAGTCATATGGAGCTTTTACTGGAGTAAGGAACTGAGAAAGATGCTATGTACTTAAAGACACTTTTTAAGATCAGGGTGTCCTCAAAGTGGTAAGGTTTATGATGGGGTAAAGCACCCTGAGAAGAGAGAACATGGCTTGTCCTATTTCTGGAATCTAGTTATTAATTTAGGCTTTAATTTGTATATGTATGTTTTCTTAATACTCTTATTTATTCTAACAGATAACCTTCCCAATTTATTGTAACATGAGAGATGGATTCTAAGGAAATTAGGTTTAGGACTATGTACCATAAAACTTGGGTCAACCTACACTAAGCCCACCATTTACATATAAATTCAGTCTTAAGCTTATTATTAAACAGTGTTTTGGATCTTCTAGGACTTCTCCAATAAATCTTGAGTTTCTTGGTATATTTAACTCCAGGTAGGATGTAAGCCCCATGAAAACAGGAATCATGTTCGTTTAATTCATTAATAAACAGTATTTTTGGAATTAAAGAAATCAATAAAAACTTCTGAATTTATGCCAGCATTCTTAAGGTTGGTTCAAAAAGTTATTTTAACAATCTGATTCTTAAATACTTGTGTGCAATCTCTGAAATTATTTAAAAACTGAAACTATAAATTTTAGATTTTCCTAAGGATATGGAGGCAAAATTTTTGTTTTATACCTTTTCTTCTGAAACAATTTTAAACTTAGTATAAAGTTTCAGGAATAGTATAAAGAACTCTTATATATTCTTCACCTAGATTCTTCAATTTTTAACATATTGTTGCTTTTGCCATATCATTTCTTATTTTTTCTCCTGGCCCATTTATCAGTAAGTTGCAGATATGCCATATTATCCTTTAGTACTTACGTAGTATTTACTAAAAACAAGGATGCTTTTAAGTTCACTGTTCTTCACAACCATACTAGAGTCATCAACATTGGGAAGTTGATGTTGATATGGTACTATCTATCATCTAATCCACAGAGCCCATGTGAATTTTGCTACTTGTCCCAATAATGTCCTTTAAAGGGTATGTTGCATTTAGTTGTTTCATCTGGGAAAATTCTTCTGTCTCTGTTTCTCTTTCATCACCTGTGTAGAATGTCCTCAGTTTAGGTTTTTCTGTTGGGTCCTGTTAATTAGATTTCTTGGAGCATCATGTCAGAAGGTACACAGTGTCTATTTAGCCCATTACTAGTGATTTTAATTAACTTTGATCTCTTAGTTAAGGTAATTATCTGCCAGTTCTTTTTACCATAAATTAAGGATAATTAATAGTTAATCAAAGTAACACTACTAATTCACTGTATAGTCATGAAAATTGGCAGATACTTATTTTAACCAAGTGATCAAAGTTAATATTTTATGGGGAGATACTTTGAGACTAAATATCCTATTCCTCATCAAACTGTTGCCCACTAGTTATACCTTCCATTGATGGTTCTTATCTATTATGATGATTGCCAAATGGTGATTTTCTAAGTCATTTTTCAACATTTATTAATTGGCATTCTTCTGTAAGTTAGAGCTTTTCTGTCCCATTTATTCATTTGTTCGCTTAGGTATGTCAGTATAGGACTCATAGATTCCTATTTTATCCAATGTATTATTATTAGTGCTTATTTTGATACTCAAATTGTCCCAGATATGGCCAGTGGGATCTCATTTAACTTCATACTATACTTTTTGTTGCAGCCCTGGAGTCAGCCATTTTAAAAAAAATACTCTGGTTACTTTTATTGAGGAATGGTATTTAGAATCCAAGATCTGGGTGCTACTTGTGCCCATTGATGGCCACTATAGAGCACATGTTTCATGGTTTGGCCTTCTCAGTGGTTAGAGCTAAGAAATGTACATACTTCATACATATATCCACACTATGCCTGTATCTGTCTTTCCATCCACATTTGTATTCATCTGTCTATTATATTAAAACTCAAGAATTCACACCAGTGCCTCCAAATCCAGTCATCCTCAACGCAGCCCCACTGAACATAACACTCAAGTGAGTCAAATCCTCATCCCTGACCAGGAAAAAAGGAACCTTGCTTATATTTTTTTAATTTTTCTATATTATAAAAGCTATACATGTTTATTACAGAAAAGTTTGAAATGATAGAAAACCAAAAAGAAATAGTTAAATACCATTAAATCTCAGCCATCACAGAATCACTATTAACGTTTGGTTTATGGCCTTTCACACCTTTGGTTTTTGTGTGTCTATACATGTAATATTTTCTATTTTTTATATTGGTTTTTCCACTGCTTTCCTATAAAATATGAAATGGTAGTTGTTCTAGTTTAAAAGTTATATTTCTATGTCTCATTTTCTCCAAAATTTTAGCCTATAACTTTTTTTTTTATTTTATTATGACATGAAGAGTATAGAATGGTAGAGACTTAATTTAAGAGCAATAGTCACTAGGAATGAATCTCAAACTCATTTTTCTTAGGAATCCTTGGCAGCTGAGATTGAGGGGACCATGCGTAAAAAGTTGAGTTTGGATGAGGAATCTTCTCTTTTTAAACAAAAGTGAGTACAGACCACATGTGTTGTTACTCAACCACTAAAATGGAAATTTAGGAGAAGCCATAATCCAAAATGACAAGTATTAGGAGATTCAGTAATAATCTGCTTAGTACTGGCAGTCTGCCAGTTACAAACATCTGACTTATGTTGACTTGCACATATGTACAGGTAAATGTACCTGTTCAACTCATATAAATTCAACTTAAGAACAAACCTGCAGAACCTAGCTTATTTGTAACCTGAAGACTGTATTCAGTTTTTTCCTCACAGTATTTTTATTTCTGAGAGAGTGGTCTTGTTCTAAAGTTTATTTTCTAATAATTTCTCTCCCACTTTAGAGGCTACTCAAGATGGCTTTATTTCTTATAGACAGCATGTATGTGTGTCTTTCCTGCAGCACTCTAGTGACTGCCGGTGATGGTAATGAACATTTTCTTTTTTGACAGAGCCCAACAGAAACGGGTATTTGATACTGTCAAAGTTGCCAATGACACGCGGGGCCGCTGTATCTCATTCCCAGCTCTGCTGCCCATCCCAGGCTCCAACCGTTCAAGTGTCATCATGACAGCAAAACCCTTTGAGTCTGGTCTACAGCAAACAGAGAACGAAACACTCCTGAATCAGGGAAGCAACTCGGAGGAGGTTCCAGGGTAGGAAATGTAGATCATGGCAGTGATTATGACATACCAGATTCACATACTCAAATTCCAGCATTAGTCTGTAATGTCCCAAGAAGGTTCTGAAACTGTTGGTTTTCATCCAATTATAATGCTCTGTGATTTGTGTAAGGTAGATCATTGTTCTCATAAAGTTTTAAGTGAAGAAGTGTTAGTATATTTTAAATGGCTCTTACATTTAACTCTAAAATTTTTTGTTACTTTTTTAGTGTTTTTGAATCTAAATCTTCATGCTCAAAGTTAAATTTGATTCCATTTAGTCACTAGAACAAATGCATCAAGATAACACTTTCTCATAATCTGTGCCCATAGTCTCAACCACTGTGGTGCTTTTAGAATACACAATAAGTTTGAATACCTATTAAGGACAACCAAGTTGTTTTTAATTTTCTATTTGTTTATAACTAGAAGTTAAACAGCATTACTAAAACGTTGGCTGAAAGCCTTCGAATGGTGGTTGCATGACACCTGAGGGAAATCTTTCTTCATGCAGAAATTCATCAGAGTAGGTTTCAGTTTGTCTGTTATGGGCATTGTTCGACACCAACAATACCTTTATGTATCAATACTTCTTCATGGGTACACAGTTCTCTTTAAAACAGATCTATGTGAATTCATACACAGTAGCCAGGAGCAACCACAATTAGCTTATTATACTTTGTTTTGGTAGCAATTGTAAGATACCTTTCCATTTCAAAAATGTTGAAGTGAGAAAAGGGTACCAGAGAGCTATAAAAATGCAGTATTATACAAATCTTGTTTTCTTTTCAGTGTTCCACAATATTCGTGGAGGATTCTACAGCCCAAAGAAAATTTTTTCACATTTTTGGTATTTTTACATTCTATGTTTTGCGACTACTGACATGTAATAATTTCATGGGTTGCATTTCTTCTTTCTTCATAGTATATAATATAATGATACGTCTTGTAAGCAGTGATATCATAGATTGGTTGAAATATGATATTTACTTTTGTGACAACCTAACCTGAATGGTCCTATCTGTAGTTTTATCCATTAAATGAAATAGGAAAGTTACTGAACGCAATATATCAATAAAACGTTTCTTACTTCTCTGAAGTCATTTGAGATGATCTATAAAAATGATACAAAGTATTGTTGGTGACTTTGGTTTGTTATTATTTCTATATTCCAGATATCAAAGAAAATACTACATTTTTAAGATCAATATCTTTAACATTCACCATTATAGAAAGGAGAGGTCGGAGTCAGGGGCCATAGTTCACACCTGTAGTCCCAGCTACTCAGGAGGTGGGAGAATTGCTCAAGGCTAGGAGTTCAAGACCAGCCTGGGCAATATAACCAGACCCTGCCTCAAAAAAGCAAAAATAAGGAAGAAAAAGAGAGGAGAGGTCTAGGTCATGTTTATGACCCTTAAGAGCTAAGTAGTGAATGTGATTTTCCCATAGGAACTCCCAGAAGATGGACCACCCAGGACTCTCTGAAGAGAGTGATTTGGCCACAGCACTGCATCGCCTTAGGCTGCGCCGACAGAACTATTTAAGTGAGAAGCAATTCTTTGCTGAAGAATGGGAGCGGAAGATCCAGGTTCTGGCTGACCAGAAGGAAAGGGCTAGTAGCTGCCTTACCCCTACAGAGAGCCTTGCCTCTCTCTGTACCAACCAGTCAGAGATCACAGACTTCAGCAGTGCCAGTTGCCTTCGAGGTTTCATGCCAGAAAAATTACAAATTGTCAAGCCACTTGAAGGTATTAAATCAGTAAGGGCCTTTTCCAAGTCATGTGGTTTATTGGGCTTCCCTCTCCCTGGAATTGAGATTTGTGTTGTAATTAATAATAAGAGCACTCTGTGCAGAAATAGCCCTTAATCGCAATGTTTGAGTGACAGGGCATTTTGTGGGAAATTAATGAAGAGCTCTGTGTTCTCTAAATCATCAGCTATCAACTCTTGGATATGATGTATTTTAATATAAATGTGAGGGGAGAGGAGGAATAATCTTCCTATCTTTTGGGGTTTTTTTCCCTTCCTTTTTTTTTTTTTTAACTCAGAGCCTTTCAGCTTTTATCCTTTGTTAAGGAATATCACTGATGGCAGTTTCCATGGCAAGATAAGTAAGATATGATAAACAAAAATGATCTAGAGGCAATACCTCATTTCCACCTTCCTTTTCGAAAGAGTTTTTTACTCAAAACTATAATTGATTTAGAGGTATGTTTGCCAGTATTTTTCTTTTTTTCTTTTTTTTTTTTTAGTTCAGTTTCTGTTCTTCTAAGATAGAATTTGAATTAAAAAAATTAATTTTATGGAATATTGGCAATAATTGAATGATTCTCTGACATCATAAAAGAGATCTGCATTAAATAAAATTTTGAGTAGGTAATCTATAAGGATCCCTCAGACTCAAAGATACTGTAACTTAGTTTTATTCATTAATATTCACTGCAAATATCTTTCAGAGTTGCTTTTTTTTGAGACACAGTCTCTGTCTATCACCCTGACTAGACTAGACTGCAATGGCACAATCACAGCAACCACAGACTCCTAGGCTGAAGCCATCCTCCTGCCTCAGCATCCAGAGTAGCTGGGACAACAGGTGCCTGCCACTACGCTGGCTTATTTTTCTATTTTCTTTATAGAGATGGTGTCTTGCTCTTGTTCAAGCTGTTCTCAAACCCTTGACCTCAAGGGATCCTCCTGCCTCAGCCTCCCAAAGTGCTAGGATTATAGGTGTGAGCCACCACATCCAGCCCAGAGCTGCCATTTTTAAAGATAAAATGACTATAGCAACATAATTACATATTACATCTGGTACAAGTTCTTGGGTTGATCATTTACCCACATTCCATAGCCTGGAACCAAGGAGATTATGTCTTCCTCTTTGTCATCTTTTTCATTTTCCTACCCTCCCTGGGATCCAGAGAAGAGGAGAGGCCTAAGCAAGATGAGGAAATATATAAACCACAGAAAATTCAAGGTGTCTTCAACCCAAGAGCCTAGTTTTTGTCTTTCAAGTTTATAGACATGGTTGTAAGCCGGGGGAATAGTGATTTTTGTCACTTGAGAAAATATGCCCCATGGGCGGCACCTGTGGCTCAAAGGAGTGCCTCATATGCCGGAGGTGGTGGGTTCAAACCCAGCCCCAGCCAAAAATTGCAAAAAAAAAGAAAAGAAAAGAAAATATGGCCCACCTCTGAAGTGCATATCTTCCTTCTCATCACTGCCTCAGCATCCTAATTCCTATTAAGGGTGTCATCTGGTTCTTTACCCCTTCTTTAGATGTTCTTAAAGTTAACTTTGAAATACATTATTATTTATACCTTCAATATCTTGTCAATCTTCCACAGAAAACTAATTTGCAGCTTTTACCAGAATTTTAACACTAAATAAGTAGTTCATTGCCATCATTACACATATAATTTGTTTTTGTTTCAAGATTTAAGATTTGTGGGGAATTTAAAACATGCCCTTTTTTCTCCTTTGGCCTGCATATTCAGGATCACAAACTCTGCATCACTGGCAGCAGCTCGCTCAACCAAACTTGGGAACAATTTTTGATCCACGACCAGGTGTTATTACTAAAGGATTTACCCAGTTGCCCAGTGATGCCATCTATCACCTCTCAGATTTAGAAGAGGATGAAGAGGAGGGTATCACTTTTCAGGTTCAGCAGCCTCTTCAAGTAGAACAGAAACCTTCAGTATCCAGCCCAGTAACGGGGATCTTCCTACCGTCCATTACTTCAACAGGAGGACCAGTTACAGGTGAGAAGATTTGCTTAGTCAAAAAGGCGCTAATAACCAGAAGTGCTTGGCATTCTGATTTAATGTGTGGTCACTTGGCTACCTCTACTCACTGGCTTGTACACAGTCTTGGATACCAGATAATGAAAATCAGTAGCACCAGTGGCATTCATAATTCTCTCCACTTTATCTTAGCTAACATAAATAAACTGGACAGAGAGATAAATCAACTCACTTAGTGGTTTACAAACCTTTTCCCTCACCCCTAGAGTCTCACTGTGTCGTCCTTAGTAGAGTGCAGTGGCATCACAGCTCACAGCAACCTCAAACTCCTGGGCTTAATCAGGCGTCCTCAAACTATGGCCC
>CAUYQV010061336.1:0-15091 GCA_963574575.1 Galagoides demidoff
GCCAGCACAACCATTTGGACAATGAGATGACCACACAACATAAAGAAAGGGCAAGACCGAAGGAACCTGACTCCTCAGGCCTTGGTGGAGCAGAGCCACCCACCAGCGTTGGACTGCCAACTTCTACATAAAAGAGAAATAAATTTTCATCCTGCTTAGATCAGGATTATCTGGGTATGTAGTATTCATAGCCACACTGAATTCTAACTCCTACAATGAGCTAGTGGTTGGGAGTTGAAGGAGTTTCTCTCTGAGGATTTAGGATGTGGGATGAAAGGTCAGAAGGGAAGATCCAGAAAGGAGGTGGTCAGAGGAATTTGTAGAGAGAAGAGGATCTGAAATAGGTAAAAGAGGATTTGGGAGTGAGGTAGGCAGTAAATTGGGTTAATCGCCAGACCTTCTTCACCCCGCTCTGGCTCCAAGAGCTGATTTTTATGTACTGCCTCAAGCAGGCTCCCTTCCCCCTCTGGCTCTGTTGGGTTTGGGGTTTAGTTAATTGGATATACCTGCAGGAGTGTGGGCTTGAACAGAAAGACGGTTGTGGTGGTTGTTTCCCATTGGTCAGTTGCAACATTTCCCTGCTGAAGACCACAGCCCCCCAGCTATGTGCTGGGTCTTGGTGACACTCCTTCACTTGCCCCTGCAGGCTTAGAGGTATAATCTTTTGGGTCTCTGTTTCCCTGCCCACACCTCTGTAAATCTTCCCTTCACTAAATCCTCCTCAGTTACCTAAGTGGATCACCTGGTTCCTGCTGGGCCCTTGCAGGTTGAAGGCCCACCTGAGTTGGAGATCACAATTAAGGATGAAATTAATAGGCCTTGTGATGTGACTTCCCCCAGCTGTGCCAAGATGCCCAGATGATAAGAGAAGGCAAGCTGGAGAGCAGCCGGCTGCATACATTGCTGTGAGGAAGGGCACTAAGCTACCAAATTGGCAGAATATTGAAATGATGGGCCCGGGGATGGAAGCTGGTGGTGAAGGAATTTAAGAAAGGATGTGGCAGGAGGTCTGGGAGGGAGCAGGAGAGTGGCCTTAGTGGAGGCTCTGATGGATCAAAAGGCAGGGGTCAGTGGGGGCAAGTTGGAAGGAGATGAGCCACAAGCTAGAGGTCAAGAGGGCATGGTCAGACAGGGATACTTGAATTAGCAGACACGGAACTGAGCTCATCGGGGGACTTTTCATATTCCCAGGACACTTCCTATGAATACAGGACTCTGCACAAGGAAATTAAAGAGACCAAATATTGCTCTCCTCTCTGGAGGTCTTAACACTTGAACTAGGAAGGCAGATAATATGTATGCAAACTTTTTAACTAGTGATGAAAAGTACATGTAAACTTCTTCCCTTCCAATGCTTCACTTGACTACCCTAAAAATTTAATTTAATTTAATTTAATTTAAAAAGAGTACACATAAAATGTCAGATGAATGGGACAGATTATAAAGAGATATTCAGAAGAGGGTGCATTCCCAAAGGCTGGCCCATTCTGAAGGACTTGGTGGATGTCTTGATTCATTTTCTGTTGCTTATAATAGAGTACCTGACACTGGGTAATTTACAAATAAAAGGAATTTATTTCTTACAGTTATGGAGGCTGAGAAGTCCAAGATTGAGAATCCACATATGGTCATGGCCTTCTGGCTAGTGGGAACTCTTTGAAAGAATCCTGAGTTGGCACAAGTGTCACATAGTACACTAGCTCAAGTCTCTCTTCTTATAAAGTCACCAGTCCCACTCCTGTGACAGCCCATTAATCCATTAACCATTAATCCATGCATAAGGGCAGAACTTATGACCTAATCACCTCTTAAAAGCCCTACCTCTCAATACTACCACATCAGCGATTAAGTTTCAGCACAAGTATTGGAGGAGACATTCGACCCACAGCAGTGGAGGAGGGAGGACCTGACTTAGGCTTTGAAAGAAGGTGCCTTTAAGTATGAGAGCATGGGGCTACTTTAGGCAGAAAGGGTGTGTGAGGACACAGGCAAGGCCTGTACAAGGAACATTTGGAATGAGCCAGATTAACAAGAGGGCTGAGTCTGGGCATGGTGGCTCACAGACGTAATCCTAACACTCTGGGAGGCCAAGGCAGGTGGATTGCTTGAGCTCAGGAGTTTGAGAGCAGCCTGAGCAAGAACAAGACCCCGTCTTTAGAGACCCAGGCATTGTGGCGGGTGCCTATAGTCCCAGCTACTTGGGAGACTGAGGCAAGACAACTGCTTGAGCCCAAGAGTTTGAGGTTGCTGTGAGTTATGATGCCATAGCACTCTACCCAGGATGCTGAGTGAGACTCTGTTTCAAATAAATAAAGAATGGAGAACACAGTCTGTGCAGAAGCAAAAAGTAGAAAAAGTAGAGTAATGTGTCAGGGGTCCCCAACACCATCTCTAAGATTGAGGATTTGCTAAAAGGACTCACAGGCCTCAGCAAATGGTCATACTCATAGCGGTGATCTATTACAGCAAAATAATGGAAAACAAAAAACAGCAAAGGAAAAAGATGCATGAGGTAAAAACTGGAGGGAATTAGGCACAAGCTTCCAAGGGAGTTCTCTGGGAAGTTACCAGGAGATCTCTCGCTCTCTCTCTCAGAATAACAAGGGCCAGACTTGTGTCTTTTTCAAATAAGTCCCTCCCTGTGTTTCAGTGGGAACATGCAGTGGGGCAGACAGAGTTGCATGCATTTACACTGTCACCTTTAACTCGTCCTCTTGTGCCCATTCCTGCTATCTCTTACCCAGAGGACTGTCAAAGCATTTCAAGGCACTCTGTTTCCAAGCTCCATTTTTTAAACTGCAGTTAGATTACCCCTAAGATTGAAGCAATCATGGGAAAATTCTGGCCCTTTCTCTGCCCCTCCTCTCCACTGATCACAGCATCAGACATGCCAGCTGGCCAGGGCAAAAGCGTTGTGATTCCCTGAACATGCAATGCCATTCCTTTCTGCACCAATTTGCCCGTCCTCCTCCCTCTGCCTTTGGTGGCTTTTCTATGAGTTTTCACCCAGCTAACTTTCATTCAACCTTTGAAGCTTAGCCCCAGTGCCTTGCCCTCTGGTCAAACCACATCCAAATGTCCAGACTGGGTGAAGGCTTGGGTAGGAGCAGCCTTGGAGGTTGGGAGGGAATGAACAAAGTAGAACCGAAACAGAAAAAAGGGGAAATGAATCTCCTGGAGAGAGAAAAGGACCTTTAGGGAATAAACCACCAAGCAGAAATTCCCAAGAGTAGGCACCACTATGAGCTAAAAGAACAAAGATGACTAACAGCCAATTTCAAGTTCTTCTGTATTAAATGCTGTTTGTTTTTCCTCAAAGAGTCAGCAAGGTAAGAGTGAACTAGCAGCCTTGAGTTCATGGTGTTTTGCCTGGAAGGACAAAAAGCTTATCTGTGCTTAGGGAAAAGATGTGTCAAGAACAAATTTCACCCACAGACAAGTGGAAAAATAGACAAGGGTCATGGAAAAAGTCTTCTCCCTCTGCATCTACATGGAGAAGTGGTTTTTTGTTTAGTTTTGTTTATTTTGAATCATAAGAAAGACCAGGTGCAGTAGCTAACGCCTATAATCCTAGCACTCTGGAAGGCCAAGGTGGGTGCATTGCCTGAGCTCACAGGTTCGAGACCAGCCTGAGCAAGAGCAAGATCCCATCTCTCAAAATAGCCTGGCTTTGTGACAGGTGCCTGTAGTCCCAGCTACTTGGGAGTCTGAGACCAGAGAATCGCTTGAGCCCAGGAGTTTGAGGTTGCTGTGAGCTATGAAGCTACAGCACTCTACCAAGGGCAACATAGTGAGACTGTCTCAAAAAAAAGAAAAAGAAAATACTAATAATGACAATTAATCCATTGCATTGGATATAAAGGGAAAGGCAATAGATGTTTTTGAATATCTATTGACAATAACATTAAGGAAATATTTAGAGGAAAGATTAAGTTCATAATTCCACCTCCCTAATATAATCTTTTTGTTTGTTTTCATGTTCTGTTTCCCCTTTCATTTTTTTGCTATTATAACAGCAAGCATTTTTGCATGGTTTTACTCACAGGGCTCAAGTAATTTTGTGTCTTGTTTTTTATGAGGTGTTAGAGAGTCTTTGTAATTATCATTCTCTTTCTATAAAGGGGAGAGATAGAGCCTTAGAACCTTGCTAATTGTCCTCATAACAAATCAAAGACTAATGATTCTTTATCAGAAAGGCAAGTCCTTAGAGTGTAGTACTTAGTAGCTGTCTTCCATCCCCTCAAATAAGCCAGACTTCAGCTGCCTGATTACATAAGCACATTTTAGAGATGGGATTTGGGAGTCTAAGGGGCATTCTGTACCAAGGAAAAGAGAAGGCAAGCCTGTGATCATGGACGAATTAGTCTCATTAGCTTATTTTATTTGTTTATTTATTTAGAGCAGGCATCCTCAAACTATGGCCCGTGGGCCACATGCGGCCCACCTAGGACATTTATCTGGCCAGCCAGGTGTTTTTGCCATGGCTGCCTGTCCTGCTTAGCAGCCCACTCGTCCCGAGGCCCGCAGTCCAGCCCTCCAACAGTCTGAGGGACAGTGAACCGGCCCCCTGTTTAAAAAGTTTGAGGACCCCTGATTTAGAGACAATGTCTCATTCTGTCAACCTCCCTGGATTGTGGTGGCATGCTCATAACTCTCTGTAACCTTGAACTCCTAGGCTCAAGTAATCCTCCTGCCTCAGTCTCCAGAGTAGCCAGGACTATAAGTGTGCACTGACACGCTTACTTTTTTAAAAAATTTTTAGAGAGATAGTTTCATTATATAGCTCAGGTTGGTCGCTTAACTCCTAGGCTTAAGTGATCCTCCCACTTGGACCTCCCAAAGTGCTGGGATTACAGGCCTGAGCTGCCACACCCAGCTCATTAGCTTATTAACTGAGCTAAGCAGTCTGACAAGGAAAACAAAACCAAAGAAATAAAACTGCTAAGTATCAAACTTTGGAGACTGAAGAATTATTAAAAGGGATCAAAATGTATAATAATAGTAAATGAGACAGTCGATGCCACGACAGGGAGGGGTACAATTAAAATTCATTAAGACACAACGAGAAACTCTAGTCTAGGCTTGGCTGCAGGTAAAAGGGACTTTGCCAATGAATTATTCAAGAAGAAATTAGCTGAATGAGGGAATCCTCTCTGGGCTTGGCAATAGCTCAGGCTTAGTTCAAACATTCTCCTCGGGTAACAGGATAATAAAAACCAATGAAGAAGCACGTTTGTTTGTCACTTGAGTACTTGGCATGGGATACAAACCAGCTTGCCATTAGTCCTCACTCTATAGTCTGAATCTTTAATACTAACTCAGGAAAAAGAATATTAAGAATATAACCGTCCATTTAAAAATTACTTAATAAACAGATTCAAGAAAAGCTTGTAAAATCCATGTGAATAAATTCCTCTTTCTGCTTACTATTTGGAGCGAAATTTTTTTTTTTTTTTTGAGACAGAGTCTCACTATGTCACCCTGGATAGAATGCTGTGGTGTCACAGCTCACAGCAACCTCTAACTCTTGGGCTTAAGTGATTCTCTTGCCTCAGCCTCCCAAGTAGCTGGGACTAAGGCACCCACCACAATGCCTGGCTATTTTTTTTTTTTTGTAGTTGTCATTGTTGTTTAATGGGCCCAGGCCTGGTTCGAACCCGCCAGCCTCGGTGCATGTGGCTGCCGCTGTAACCACTGTACTACAGGCACCGAGCCTTAAACATTTTAAAACCGTATTAATTAAACAGCTTGAGTACCTTTTCTGGACCAAATGGAATGCCCATGGCTTTTCTACAAAGATAAATAAGGCCCTTCCTCAAGACAGTCATAATTTAAACATTTGATTACGCAAACCAGGATTTTCCTGTGACTTAGAAAAAAATTCTCAGTCTGGAAATAGGGGAAGCAGACTTTATTTTCTTGTCCCTTGTTCATTCGCCCACTTGCTTATGGCTGAAGTTCATTCTCAGCAGAGCTTAGATCAGCACATACACAACTGAAGAACACACCGGGGTGGGGAAATCTCCCAAACACACAACCCATCTCTAGCCTTTGTTCAAATGGTGTGACCCACCCCCACCGCCCATCTATCCAATCTATCCAGACTGTATTCAGGCTTTAAGTCCTGGCTCTATGCTAGTCTTTCCATAAAATATTCATTGGAATACTCCTCCTTCAGGGGGTCTCATCTTTTCTTACTTAGATTTCAGTTTTCTTAACATTCCCTTCAGGGGTGTCCAATCTTTTTTCTATTCTGCTACACATCAGAAGAATAAGAGTTGTTTTGGGACACACATTAAATATACAAATGCTAACAAAAGCTGATCAGAAAAAAAAGGTCCATGCATATTTTTCATGATATCTAACACTCAAATAAGTGAAAAAAGTCCTCACAAAATCTGTGTAGGGCCTGTGGGCTGCAGATTGGACACCCTGGCAACATCATTTGAAATTTTCATGATATAAATCAGCATTTTATTATAGATTGTTTTGTATAAGCCTATGTCATTTTATTTGCATTATTTTTCTTTTCATTCAATTTGCCATAAAACAAAACCTTACCCTTATATTCTTTCCTATGCCTTCCTATAAGACACACACACACACACAGAGTTTTGGTTTTTTTAGACAAGGTCTCACTCTGTTGTCTGAGCTGGACTGAAGTGGTGGGATCATAGATCCTATATTACTATAACCTCAAACTCCTAGACTCAAGTGATCCTTCCATTACAGCCTCCTGAGTAATAGCTCTACACCTAATTTAATGCTAAATTCTTATTTTGTGATTGAGTCTGCCATTCTTATGTGGCTACCATTGTTTCTAAAATTCTAAACAGTAATTTCTCGTATAGGTATCTGATGGTCAATTTATTTCACAATTATAATTTATTTTGTCACATCTAGATTTCTTAATTAAATTTAAATGAGCCTGACTTTTCTATCCCAAATGTAATATTTCAAATCTAATAGTCATTACACAACAACTAATACATTCTATTAGGAACATGTGGGTTGTATCTAATTTTTGCACTATCATAAATATTAAGATTTCTATCTACTATGTTTCCAGGCATATTTGGTTATAAGGAAGGAGATCACAATCAGAAACTAGTTCTGCTTTTTTCTTTCCTTTTATTAATTCTTGTGTCTTAAAAGCACTTGTTGAGGCAGTTTTGCAGTGAATTCTGAGAATGGGTTCCTCCTGCGGGGCCTGTCTCTGGATTTGATTCCTAACCCACTCTCTTCCTTGATTCCTCTTTAGCCCTGACACGGCTTTCTGTTTTCCATCTTTCAGAGGCTCACGTGTAGCATCCTGAGCAAATCACTCCATCCAACTGAACTTTCTCTGAGCTTAATTTTCTCATATGCAAAAGGATGATGATAATATTATTGCACAGGTCAAGCTAACAATGTATATGAGAAAAGTATTTTATGGACCTTAAGAACTATGCAGATATCAGCTGTCATCATATCGCCATCATCATCATCATCATTATTTATTATCACCATCACTACCTTGTAACTTACAAAGTTGCTTAAGAAATGATGGTAAGTGGCAGTGCCCGTAGCTCAGTGGGTAGGGCGCCAGCCATATGCACCAAGGGTGGTGGGTTCAAACTTGGCCTGGGCCACCTAAATAACAAAGACAACTGCAAAAAAAAAAAAAAAATAGCCAGGCATTGTGGCGGGTGCCTGTAGTCCGAGCTACTTGGGAGGCTGAGGCAAGAGAATTACTTAAGCCCAAGAGTTGGAGGTTGCTGTGACGCCATGGCACTTTACCCAGGGTGACAGCTTGAGACTCTATCTCAAAAAAAAAAAAAAAAGAAAAGAAATGATGGTAAGAGCACAAGCAGCTATATCTAGCATTTACCAGTGTCAGTCCCTTCCACCTTCCTGAGCACTTGGAAGAATAAACTTTCCACCTCCCGCTGCAATTTAGTGACACCCTGTAACACTTCCTGATCGATGGAGTAAATGGAAGGGGCCAAAGCATTTACTTGCCAGCATCTGATTCTTCCTCCCTTCTTGTCTTGGCAGAGTGGCTCAAGACCTCACTCTTCCAGTCGCTATCGCTACAAGAACACAAAGCTACTATCATCTGGGCCTAAGTAGTTATGTGGGGCAGAACTCCCCGCCAATTCTGTGGGACTTGTAGTGTAAGAAATTCATTTTGATTGCATTGAGTCACTGCAATTTGGGATTGTTTGTTATTGCAGGATAACATGGCCTATCCTGATTAATATCCTGATTAATATACTGTGATAGGCCTTAGGATAAAGAAATCTAGATGCAGCTATGGCCTAACTCCCTAAATATCCTGGAGTGAGAGAACTAATAAGTATACTATTAGGAGGCTCCCTTCAGCTCTGAAAACTGTGATGTTACAACAACCTGCAGCAGCCCTTAGCCTGTGACAAAGAAGTGTTAACTTTTGCTCAAGGAATAAAGTAAAATTTCAGCTATATCAAACCACCCAGAGAATGAATCAAGCCAGAATAACTAGGAATTTAGAATTGAAACGATATTTTTAAATTGGGTCATACACATACCTGCCTTGTAAAGAGAGTGTATTTAGTTAGTTGCATTAAGTGTAGTTGATGGCTCATGGTTATTATTATGAATCTTAGTTAAAATAACTAAATAACACTAGAATACAGTGATGTCCAAAGCCAGGAATGAATATAGATTTATTTGCTTCTTATAATGGCCTGGACCTCTCCTGTTATTACTTGGATTTTTGTTTTGGATTTTATAGTCTTTCAAAGCCTTTGTGCCAGCTCTTACTTTTCATCGCTGTCGATGTATACAGTTGCCTATGTCTTCTCTTTGACTGTAGAAGTAGAAAGCAGATCTCAGACAGTGTGGGAATTGAACATAATGATAAAGATATATAGGGCCCAAATAAGAGGGTAGGAATAAACCAAATAGGTTTTAGGCATGAAATTTATGATCTCTATGGGTGTGCATATCTTTTTGCTTAATTTTTTTTTTCAAGAGTCTCATTCTGTTGCCCAGGCTAGAGTGCCATGGCATCAGCCCGGCTCATAGCAATGTCCAACTCCTGGGCTCAAGTGATTCTCCTGCCTCAGTCTCCCAAGTAGCCGGGAATACAGGTGCCCCTCACAATACCCAGCTAATTTTGTCTATTTTTAGTAGAGAGAAGGTCTCAGTCTTGCTCAGGCTGGTCTCCAACTTCTGAGCTCAAGGAATCTTCCTGCTTTGGCTTCCCGAAGTGCTAGGCTTACAGAAGTAAGCCACGATACCCAGCCTTTTTGCTCAATTTCTTGCTGTCACAAATACTGACCAAAAGTAAATTCACTGGATGACTATACTCTGGTTAGACAGCATGTAAACGTATTTGATTCCCGATAGCAATTTCAGCAACACATATTCATAATTAAATTACTAATATGTGTTTGACAGTTTTAAAGATACTTAGGCCAATGTCAGAACTAACATTGTAGGAAGAACTAATTTGTTCCTCGTGACAGTTCGGTGATGCAAGATGGTAAAATGATTAAGTATGTAGGTTCCAGATCAGGACTATCTGAGTTCAGAGCCTAGTTTTACACCTTTTGAACTATGTGAACTTGGCCAAGTAAATCAACCTCTAGTGTCTTCATTTTTTTTTTTTTTCAGACAATCTCACTCTGTTGCCCAGGCTAGAGTGTCAATGGTATCAGTCTGGCTCACAGCAACCTCAAATTCTTGAGCTCAAATGATCCTTTTGCCTCAGGTCCGGAGTAGCTTTGACTACAGGTGCCTGACACCATGCCTAGCTGATTTTTCTGTTTTTAGTAGAGACGGGGGTCTCACTGTTGCTCAGGATTATCTAGAACTTCTGGCCACAAGTGATCCTTCTGCCTCGGCATCCCAAAGTGCTAGTATGACAGGTGTGAGCCACGCTGCCTGCCCTGATTAATTTATTGATTTTTTTTCATTGATGATCACTGTATTATTCAGTGTTCCAGAGAAGCAGAACCAGTATGGTGTGTGTATGTGTTTGTGTGTTCTGGGGGATTAGGTGGGCATTTGAGCCTTATTTTAAGGAATTGGCATATGTGATTTGGAAAGCTATCAAATCCAAAATCTGCAGGGTGGGCTGCAGCTAGATAGCCAGGGGAGAGCCAATATTGCAGGTCAAATCTGAAGGCCTAGGCTAAATACCCTCCTGCCCAGGGAAGGACAGTATTTTGTCAGGCCTTCAACTGATTGGACAAAGCCCATCCACATTAGGGAGGGCCATCTACCTTACTCAAAGTTCACAGATTCAAATGTTAATGCCTTCCAAAAACACCCTTGTGGAAACAAATAATGTTTGACCACATTTCTGGGCACTGTGGCTTAGCTAAGTTGACTCATAAAATTAACCATCACAACTACATACAACTTTTCCTTATAGAGCCATTCTCTTCAATGGGTAGCTTGAACCTAGACCCAGAATTTTGAGATGGAAAATTATTATGTGCAATTCTTCCACTCTCCTCATTTATACATCAATGATGGGAGCTTCCTTCTTCTTCATAATGAATGAGGCAGCGTTAAGGGCTCCCCAGGCTGGAGTGAATGATTTTCTGAAACCATCAAGCAGCTTGGTTAATCTCTCACCCTTCCCTCTTGAAAGCAGCTACAGGATTCTCTCACCTCATTCTCCAGTGCCAATTACTGGGGTGCACAACTCCTTAGGAACAGCCCTTTTAAAGAACTTATTCATGGTTACTCATTCATTTGATAAATATTTATTGGACACCTACTATGCAGAAGGCAGTGAATGGGGCCCTGGGAAGACAAGGATGAATAAGGCAGATCCAGTCTCTGCCCTATACATCAAAGCCAGATTTATTAAGGAAGCTTTTATTATTTCTTATGGCTTCCCAGAAAACTCAGCTAATTTGGCCACACACAACTCTGAGGCTCTTTGGATAGATGTTGTATCCTCTAAAGAAGTATAATGATGGTAAAAGTTGGCTATTTCCCCATAACCTTGATGTCACGTTATGAGAACAAGTCTCAGACGTTTATTTTTAAATAAATGATTAGCAAGCAGGATCCAAACAATTTATGCAACCTGTTCTGTGTATTCCATGAAATCATATCTTTCTCTCTTCTACCATATAAATGGTTTATCTGAAGCAGATATGGTAACATTGCTGAAGCAAGATCCTAGGCCCTTTAGTAAGTATCAGACAACCAGACAGCAATGGTTGGACAGGGGACTGATCAGGGATAAATCTCGAAGCCCCATCTCTCAGGATTTGTAAATCTCTTTCAATTCTTATATTCTTGTAAGGGTGGGCTGATCTCTGAACTATTTTATCTAACCCAGATTTCTTGAATATCTTTTTTTGATTAGTTTTTTGTGCTTCATGCTAATAGTTTATTAGACATTTATTTGATCAATTCAAAATGTTTATTGGTATTATTTTGCTAGTCATTACAATATGTATTCGGTTTCAGTGAAACAGGAGAAGACTTCAAAGGGAAGGACTGCCTCGTGACTACAGCAGTAAAAACATTTAATCTCTTCACACCAACTAAGATTTTAAAAATGCACTTACATCTGACAACACCAATAAAAATGCAGAACCCTTTAGTTTCGTTTTTGTTTTCTAAATACAAATCAGGATGCCAAGCCCTCTTTCTCATGGAATATTCAAGATGTTTAAGGAAAATGCCTACAGTTTGATAACATTTGTGGAGTTCTGACTACCTGCCAGGAAATTTATCTAAACCCTTCACATTTTGTAAACTTGCATAATCTTGGCAGACACACAAAACCCCCCAAAGCAGCAGGTACTATCCTATTCTCATTTTTTCATTTTTCAGATAAGGAACCCAAAGCCTTTTTAGGTGAGGGCCAGGACAGTGAAGTAGTCTGTCCAAGGACACAGCTTTGATGGCTGCAACCAAAAAATGGCTGGGCGTTGTGGCGGGCGCCTGTGGTCCCAGCTACTTGGGAGGCGAAGGCAGGAGACTCGCTTGAGCCCAGGAGTTGGAGGTTGCTATGAGCTGTGATGCCTTGGCACTCTACCCAGGGGGATAGCTTGAGGCTCGGTCTCAAAAAACAAACAAAAAAAAAAACAAAACGAATGGATCCAAAATACAATGAAAATTTTGTCTCCTTTTGTGAGTAAAAAGATTGGGTCGAAGTCCTCTCTTCAGTGCTAAAACACATCAAGTTCTCAGTTATTGTCCATTAAGCTGAAACAGAAATAATATCTGGGATTTCTTACTTTGTATCATTTTGAGGACGAGTATGGGCTAATAAGCACTAAAACAGCTTTTTCTTTTCAAGCAATGTTTGATTTTAAAGGTTTCTTTTCCTTTTTGTCAAAAAATGGTATTAGTAAATTATGTAAATGTTTGACCCTCTGGCCATTGAAAAAATATTTTTCACTATCCATTTTTTTTCAATTCATTCTTCCGCCCCATGTTACTGGTTACGACATAACATTTGGTATATTTTTGTGTTTTTGAATAATAATCTTCTAAATACGTAATGCATGGATATGGCCAAAAAAGCATATACAGTGACCACTGTTTCTAGTTTCTTGTATATCCTTCTAGAGACCATCAATACTTACTTACACTAGCATAATTCTACATTTTTTTTTTAAGACATGGGGTCCTGCTCTGTCACCTAGGTTGGAAAGTAGGGGTGCAATCATAGCTCACTGTTACCTCAAACTGTTAGACTCAAGCCATCCTCTCACCTCATTCTCTCTAGTAGCTGGGTACCCATCTCTTAAAAAGAAAAAAAAATGGCTGGAAATGGTAGTCCCAGCTACTAGGGAGGCTGAGGTGGGAGGAAGGCTTGAGCTATGTTGCCCAGGCTGGTCTCAAACTTTTAGACTCAAGTAATCTTCCTGTCTCGGCTTCCCAAAGTGCTAGGATTACCAGTGTAAACCACCATGCCTGATCAATAAAGCTACATATTCTTAACCACACAGATGGTAGCATACTACGCATGCTGTTCTGCATCCTGGTTTCATTTTATTATATAACAGTTTATCTTGGAGCTCTTTCCACATCAGTTTAGTTGTATGGAGTTAGCATGATTTATTCAATCAGTGCCTCGTGGATAGACATTTACATTGTTTTCGGTATTATAAATGACTCAGTGAATACATTAAATTATAGCTTAATTCTATTAGATTGTTAATAGAATTATACTCCCCTTCCTTATTGGAAAAAAAATATTTGCTTTTCAACTTCTGAGATAGTGGGTTTTTTGGGTTTGTTTTTTAGGGGACAGGACAGGTCAATGGTCCTGAAAAGAAAATTTCCCAATCTAGGGGATGTGGCAATATGTTATTTGATTTCCACAATGTAGTTTTAAAGTCACTTTAGATGAAGAGGTAGAATCTTTTTGGCTGTTAAATGATTCATCAAATTTCCAACTCTTGGCTTGGCACCTGTGGCTCAAGAGGATAAGGGGCCAGTGGCATACACCTGAGCTGGAGGGTTCAAATCCAGCCCAGTCCTGCCAAACAACAATGATGGCTGCAACCAAAAAAAAAAAAAAAAGCCAGGCTTTGTAGTGGGTGCCTATAGTTCTAGCTACTTGGGAGGTGGAGGCAGGAGAATTGCTTGAGCCTAGGAGTTGGAGGTTGCTGTGAGCTGTGATGCCACAGTACTCTACCCAGGGTGACAGCTTGAGGCTTTGTTAAAAAAAAAAAATTTCCAACTCTTAAATCAAAAACTATCTTAAGTCAAGCTGTAAGTAATTAAAAAAGCATTTATCTTTTAATTTCTATAAAACAAATCAGACAAGTGAATTGTTAATACTCTTCAAGATTAAAAAGTAGTAGAAAAGGGAGACTCCAATGTGGCAAATGACTTACCTGTTTAGCTTCTTCTGTTACCCCTCCTGGCACAAGCTGTCCACTTGGGTCCATGCCTATCTGTCCTGAAATGTAAATGGTCCTGTCCACTAACACAGCTTGACTGCAATAAAAAGAAAGCCAGTGTATATGTAAACATAACTTTTAAAATGCTAAAAGAGTCCTTCAATAGGACACAAAAAGTACAAACTATAAAACTAAAAAAAAAAGACAATTGGACTTTATTAAAATTAAAAATTTATTTATCAAAATATATGAAGAACTCTTTATAATTCAATAATATGAAGACAAACAACCCAATAAAAACTAGGTAAATAATTTAATCAGATACTTCACAAAAGAAAATATACAAAGATGGCTCAGTGACTCATGCCTGTAATCCCAGCACTTTGGGAGGTGGAGGTAGGAGGACTGCTTGAGCTTAGGAGTCTGAAACCAGCCTGAGCAACACAGCAAGATTATGTCTCTATAAAAAATAGAAAAACTGACTGGCATGCTCCCATAGTCCTAGCTACTTAGGAGGCTGAGGCAAGAGGATAACCTGAGCCCAGCCATTTG
This sequence comes from Galagoides demidoff, assembly GCA_963574575.1. Lineage (NCBI taxonomy): Eukaryota > Metazoa > Chordata > Mammalia > Primates > Galagidae > Galagoides > Galagoides demidoff. Next base: position 14,403 of record CAUYQV010061336.1, read on the forward strand.
AGTTTGCAATGAGCTACCATGACGCCACTGAACACTACCCTAGACAAAAGAGTGAGATCTTGTCTCAAAAACAAAACAAACAAACAAAACAAAACAAAACAAAAAACCAAACCCCACAAAGAGCTAAGGAGTATATGAAAGTTGTTCAACATTATTGGTTATTAGAGAAATGCAAAGCAAAACCACAAGAAGACACATTACCCACAGTAAGACATTACTGATAATAGTAAGCACTGGTGACCATGCAGAGCAACTGGAATATGCTGTTGGTAGGAATGCAAAACAGTACTGACACTTTAGAAACTACTTTGGCAGTTTAATTTGATTGTAATGGATGCATGATTCTATACATTTACCAAAACTCATGAACTCTACATTTAATAGAGGTGTAAGAGATAAAAATTAATAAAGGTGTAAGAGACAAAAATTGCAATGCCAGATCGGCGCCTGTGGCTCAATCGGCTAAGGCGCCAGCCACGTACACCTAAGGTGGCGGGTTCGAATCTCCAGCCCGGGCCACCAAACAACAATGATGGCTGCAACCAAAAAATGGCCGGGCGCTGGGGCGGGCGCCTGTGGTCCCAGCTACTTGGGAGGCAGAGGCAGGAGACTTGCTTGAGCCCAGGAGTTGGAGGTTGCTATGAGCTGTGATGCCTTGGCACTCTACCCAGGGGGATAGCTTGAGGCTC
>CAUYQV010061338.1:0-16929 GCA_963574575.1 Galagoides demidoff
GCGCCTGTGGTCCCAGCTACTTGGGAGGTGGAGGCAGAAGACTCGCTTGAGCCCAGGAGTTGGGAGGTTGCTATGAGCTGTGATGCCATGGCACTCTACCCAGGGGGATAGCTTGAGGCTCTGTCTCAAAAAAAAAAAAAAGAAAAAAAAAAGAAAATTCCTTTTAGTGCCTTCACAGCTTGTTGGTGGAATTTAGCAATGTTCTTTCTCGTCATTGACAAAGATCTTGATTTTGCTCTTGGCTCCATATTTTGTTCTTATAGCAATTTGGAACAAATCATTTGCCTGCTTTGAACTTCAGTTGCAAAACTCAGAAAAACTATTGAGTCTTTCCTTGCTTCTCATGACCAAAAGAATAACATGAGACTGTATGAGAAAGCTTTTATAAACTATGTTGGGAGCATCACAATGATGGGAAAGAAAGAGGAACAGAGGAGGTAGAGTCCTTATTATTGAGGACAACATTTCAAGGTCAGGGATGTATCAATGTTGCATCCATAAGTAGAACCAGATTTCTCAAAGGTAAAGTCTTGATTCTTATTTAAGATAAGTTCTCAATCATGTTTTACCTAATGCTCCTTTGTTTGGTAGGGTTTGGAAATGGAGAATATCTGAAGCCCTTGACTTGAGATGCAATTTATGTAAATTTGCAAAACAGCAGCTCTATCCATTTTTCACATTCTCAAGGAGTATGTAATTTTAAAACATCCAAATAAACTCTTGATCTACTGCTGCAAAGTATGCAGGGGACCATCAAGTTGAGAAAAGAAAATAAGAAAGAAACAGCACACAGATACTTAATCTTGTTCTGGTCAAGTATTAATGGTCATTTTTGTAGTAAGTAAGAAGTAAGACCATTTATCTCTTTAGACCAGCAGCTAAATGAAAGCAGTATTTTATTACACCAGCTCCCTTCTCCTGCCAGTTCCTTTGTGTTAAATTTGATGGAAAGACAATGCCTAATAGGATTATTTCTGACAATAGAGTAATTATTACCTAGGATATATATTTTTTCTCTTGTAGAAGAAAGTGCATATTTATTTTGGCTTTTCTATTTTTCTTGCTATAATGAGGTTAACTAATGTTGTTGAACCAACTGAAAGCTTTCTGGCTCTCAGAGGCAGCCATTGAGAAAGGACTGATCTGAAATGTGACAAGAGGGAGTCATTAAGCTAAAAATAAAAAGGATTCAAAGCTCTGACTCTCTTCAGGGGTCTCCTGGGTGTCATAACTTTTGGGTAATGAGCATCTCAAGGGAGAAAGTCATCAGTCAATGTCACTTGGCTGGTTTCTGCTCAAGTTATTGGGCTACAGGTTTCAGCAGCCTTTGCATTTTACCAAAGGGATGCACAAAATGACCTCTAACTAGCTCCTGAGGTAAAAGAAGCTGCTGCTAGAATGAGACCAGGCTATGTGAGGAGGTTTACACACTCCGTGACCTTAGGTCTTCTGACACAATCTCTGGGAATGGCACGGTATGGCTTCCTCATCTCTAAATGGAGGAAAACTTACAGACCTCCATAGGTCTTAAGGGAAATAAATGGCCAATGTTTCTCTGAATTTACTTTGCAGTGCTGTTTTTATGTTACTAACAATTGGATCAGAGCTTTTCCTATATAGAATCACAGTAATTATAGGCTGGAAATGACTTCAGACATCATTTTTGTCTAGGAGTTGCTATGCTGAGGTAGGAAGGAGGCTCCATAATGTAGCATTGTTGTTGGGAGTAAGACCTCTGCCAGATTGCTTGGTTTGGATGCTAGTTCCATCACTTCACCTTTCTTTACCTGAGTGTCCTCATATGCAAAATAAAGATAATTAAAATATCTACCTCATGATGTGTTGCAAAGGTTAGAAAGGAGTCATAAAATTAATGTATTTAAAGTGACTAGAGTGTCTGACAAGCTGAATACTGTATAATGTTTGTTTATACTGTCAAAGAATTTCACAAAATTCTCATATATTATATAATATTTATAATTATATAATATTAATAATTACATAATATTAATTACATGGTTTGAAATGTATTAGTTAAAGTGTATTATTAACTGTATATATTTGAAAAGTAATAAATTATAAATACGAGAACCGTCATTTTTTCAGTCCACAACATTTGGTGAACATTCTTTGATCATTTGTGATTTTTGGAAGTAAATTACCTCCTCCACAGTGTTTGTCTCAGGATTTGGGACCTAAAATCCATCTATCCATTCACTCATCCCCCAGCATGTATGGAGAACCTAACGTGTATCAGGCACTGCTATAGGTACTGGAGATGCAGCAGTGAACAAAAGAGTACAAAACTCCTTTGCCTGGCCAGGTGCAGGAGCTCACAATTATAATTCTAGTACTTTGGGAAGCTGAGGAAGGAGGTCACTTGATCAATCAAACCAGGAGTTTGAAACCAGTCTAGGCGACATAGTGAAACCACACTTCTACAAAATCTGAAAAAGAATTAGCCAGCTGAGACAGGAGGATCACTTGAGACCAAAAGTTCAAGATTGCAGGGATTGCAGTGAGTTATGATTATACCACTGCACTCCAGTCTGGGCAACAGATGATACCTTATTTCAAAAAAAACAAAAACAAAACAGAACGAAAGAAACCCCCTGACTTCATGAAGGCTATATCCTACATCCCAGCAGTATAACCAGCAAGCTCTGGAAACTGAAGTTCAAGAAATCTTTAACTAATCGCCCCAAACCACCTGCCTAGTCTCACATCCCTATCACACTCAACTTTAAAAATTATTCTCCACTACACAGTTCTAAAAATGTCCCAAAGATTTATTTTCCTGTCAAACCAGCTAACACAGAAACACTGTGGTCACCCAAACACACCAGCTGCTCCGTGTCTGACTACACCATGTGTTTTTCCAGCTTCTTGTGGCCACCCACCCCCTTTCCTCTCTGGCCATATTCCCCACACCATCCCATTTTTTGTTACCTCCATTTAAAAAAATTCTGAAAGCTATGATGATAAGTGAGGACAGTAGCAATGATAAAGAAAGGCGATCTTGACAATGGAAATATTATTAAAGGAGAGACAGCTTCATCTTTCAAGCTTCCTACTCCACATCAGGAAAGATTCTGTACCTGTTGGGAGAATGCCTATGTGGCTTTTTCATTTTTTCAGACTCTCAGGGTTGTGTCCTGAACTGTTCAGAAATATCATCATTGCTTTCTCAGAACTTCTGTACTCAGTTTAGTCTAAATTCCTTTCCACATTCTTGTTCATATGGATGGGTGTGGAGGCAGTTAAGCACGTAGTTTTAGGTGTTTTTTGTGTGTATGTATGTGTCTATTTTTCTTCCCCACTATCACACTTCTTTATTTCTAAGACATCATCTTTTATGTGGTACATTATTAAATTATATACCATTAGGAAAGAAAAATAACATTGTCAATTAAACTACCACTTGCTATCAGTTTTAAAATACATCCTAATTTCAAAGGTATAAAAATATGAAAAGTGCCTGGAAACTCTTTATTGGTATAAATGTTTTACATGTGCTCCATTACAAAATTATCCTCTTTAACAGATGCTGAATAATTGTTGCACTTGAAAACTTTGGACCTACCTAAGTGCTTCAGATAGCCATAAAAAATGGAGCCCATGGGAAAAAATGAACTGCTAAAAATTAGGACCTAGAAGCTTTTTAATTTGAGGAGGTCCCAGTAGTATATTTTTGATGTTGCTTCAATTGCTCGGGGGGTCCTTCTCATAAAATTTTCACCCAGGCCTATTTCTTCAAGAGTTTTCCCTACACTTTCTTCTAATGTTTTTATAGTTTCATGTCTTAAATTTAAGTCTTTAATCCTGTGAGAATCTATCTTAGGTAGTGGTGACAGGTGTGGGTCCAGTTTCAGTTTTCTGCATGTCGCTAGCCAGTTCGTCCAGCACCATTTGTTGAATAGGGAATCTTTTCCCCATTCAATGTTTTTAATTGGCTTGTCAAAGATCATATGGTGGTAAGTAGCCAGGTTCAGTTCTTGGTTCTCCATTCTGTTCCATACATCTACCTCTCTGTTTTTGTGCCAGTACCATCCTGTTTTGATCACTATTGATTTATAATATAGTCTGATGTCTGAAAAAAAAAAAAACAACCTGTATCCACTCTGGCCCATACAGAGGCATCTCCATTCCTCCATTTCTCCAGTATAGTTCTATGACAGTTTCTGGTTTAATCAATAGTCACATCATATACACAGTTGTGTCACACTGTGTATTAAGATTAGTTTTTTCTATGAATCTTTTTGTTTTCTCTTAACAGTTGTCTTTTTTATAGCTTAGTTTCTATGTATCAACCATTAATTTGCCTCTTAAATTCTTTACCAACAATGTAAAATTTATATCAACACAGACAAACACATAGATGTGCTATTAATTCTACTGGTGTTTTATTTGGGGGAGAAGGGGAGCTCTTGTTCCTGGAGTTCTCTGTCCATTTGCCTCACACTTGATAGATTACCTCTTCTCAGCTCTTCCTTCTTTCATCTGCATCCAGAAAATGTCTTCACTTCTCATTTATGCAAAGTATAAACCTTGACCCTTACCCAACATCACACACAGAGATCAACTCAAAACAGATCCTGGACTCACGTGAAAGCATTGACACTGTAAAACTTCTAAAATATAACATAGAAAAGAATAGTGAATTTTGGGTTGACAAAGAGGTTATAAGAGCGTGTTAAAAGCACAGAGTATGAACAAGAAAAAGATAAATTAAAATTCACCAATTTTTTAAAAAAATGATTCAAAAGATACAATTAAGAGAAGTAAAATGCAAACCACCAACTGGGAGAAAGAATTGGCAAAATGTATGTTCAACAAATGAGTATAAAGAATATATAAGGAAAAGGAACTCTTACTACTAGATAACATGAGGACTAATCAATTAAAAGTGGAGAGACAGAAAAGATTTGGATAGACACTTTGCCAATGAAGTTATATGATTAACATAACAAAAGTTGTTCAACATTATTTGTCATTAAAAAAATTCCAACTAATATCACAATAAGATACTACTTTGTGCCAGTTATTAATTTATTGCTTTACAGTTCTCAATTTGCCCTTTGGTACCAGATGTGATATTGGGCTGGATTCCTTAATCATCCCTCCTTTACAGTGCCCAGAGTGCTAAACATTCTTAGTACAGGGCTCTTGCAATACACTGCAGGAGGAAGGAGGCATCTTTTGCTCATTCTGTCTACTGCTGGTGCAGATGTGTGGACATTCTGCAGACCCAGCCCCACGTCCAGACTTTATGATCTCTCAACATATCTAGAAATACATACTAAAATCAGGAATAAGGACAAGGTATCTGAGACATCTATTGGAGTCTGGGAGAGCATGACCAAGAAGAACCAGAACTAGGATAAAAATCAGTAACTTCTAGAGGAATGAATGAGAGGAAATGAATCTCAGAAATTAGTGGGCACAAGGGGTGTTTGTTCCTAACTTACTGTGTTTTAGGTTTATGACTATATTTTAGTCAAGCCAAAGTAGACATTGTTTGTCAAACAAAACAGTTCAACTCAGATTCTTGCATTTAGTATATGGAAGAAAGTGGATTTGAAACTAGATTTAGTAAATTCTGAAATCTGCCAATACTACAGAAGCATTTAACAAACTGTATTTTGTAGAACATGTCTTTGCTCAATGACAATAGTTATAACGTTGGGAGAGAGCTTGAGGAGGAGAGGTCTCATGTGCAATTAAGTGTGGGAAATGCTGATAAAACAGTTTTATTATAGTATTTTTTGGAATATAGTGGTTTTTGCAGAGGACACACACAACATATGCCAGATGTATTTCAACCTCAAAAATGTTTTTTCTTAAAGGAATGTCTTTTAGGATTGGTGTTCTGTGGAACACAATTTGGAAAGTATTACAACTCGTAATTACAACTCGTAACCTATGATGATGGCATTATTGCTCAATTCTCCTTTGTGCTTTACAGGCATAACACTAAGTTCTCAAAGCAGCTTCAATAAGAGAGCCACCATTTACTTCTTCTGAGCATGGGGAATATAAATTCTTTCACTTCGATGTGATTTTATAATACTCCAGCTTAATAAACAGGGAGGAGAATCAGCTTAATATTTCCTGGGAAAAGAAAATCTAGATGGCTAATGATTACTTGAGCTCATGCTAATTACTACCTCTTGTGAAGCCTTCCTAGGTATTTAATAAAACATATACTGAATCCTGTAGCGCCTTCCACTGTATTGTGGCTTTATCTTTGACAGTCTCAGAGACTTCTAAGGATTTGCAGGTTCCCTCCACCGCCACTATTTTTTGAAAACACATCCACTTCTCCAGGCTCTTCTAAAGGTTCTCCCCAGTAGTACTTAAGCTGGGTTTTCTATTTTCCTCTCAGTAGTTTTCAAGTGCTTAGTAATATATAGTCTTTAACTTTTAAAATCCTTTTCAAGAAGAAATAGGTTTCAAGAGAGTTTGTAGCCCATTGAAGGGTGGTGAGAAACAGTTCTAGAGAACATAAACTACACCCAATATAGAAGGTGATGATAACACTCTAGCAATCTTGTGTTTTTATTAAAATATAAACACATTGGAAGCAATTCAAAAAGCAGAAAAGAAGGCCTATAATTTCACTGCTCTGATTCAATACTGATTAAGTGTCTAGTAATTTTTTCCCTACTCATTTTCACCTTTATTATTCACTGAATTCTCTTGCAGTATTGCACCCTGTTTCACTTGAGTACATAAACATTTTTTTTCATGATGTTTCCTACTTTCCATGACCAGAATTTTAATGTCAGAAGAATATTCCAGTGTTTTATTTAATTATTCCCCTTATGAAGCATATTTGGACCATTTTCTATTTTTTTCTCTGTAAATACTTCCATAATAAACATATGGCACACAGAGATTTTCATGGTATTTTGAACTCTTTGTGCTAGTTTCTGTTAAGTAGGATTGCTGGGTCCATGGACGTGAACACTTTTATAGCTTATTATCAAACTGTGAAGAGGTTCTCCCAATTTACAGTGCTACCAAAATCAGTCATATTAGAGCAGTCTTGCTATTTAGGTGTTTCTCAAAGATACTAGTTTATTCAATCTTTATTTCCATTTTTTATCAATATGCATAATACCAATAATATAGTTAGTTAACATACATTTTGAATATGTATTATATATTGTGTACTTACAATAAATTAAGCTAGAAAAAAGAAAATGTTAACAATAAAACCATAAGGATTAGAATATATAGTATATACTATTCATAAAGTGGAAGTTGATCATCATAAAAGTATTTACCCTCATCGTCTTTGCACTGAGCAGGCCAAGGGGGAGGAGGGAGAGGAGGGATTGATCTTGCTCTCTCAGGAGTGGCAAAGGGGGAAATAATTCCACATGTAAGTGGACTCTCACGTTCAAACCCATGTTGTTCGTGGGTTAATTATACATTTAAAATCAAAACATTCAATCGCTACTTCTTACATATGCTTCTACATGTTGGGGAATTAAAATATGAAGTGCAGTAGAAATGCGTTGGGGTTCCTGCCCAGTCCATATTGATTCTGAACTGCCGTGGTTCTTTAAGGCAACATTTATTTACTACGCTGGCTCTCTCCTTCCCAGTGGTAGCTCTGGGAATAAATACACTGCTACCTGGCCCAGATTCCCTCTTTTAAGGCCTTGAACTCAAAGGCTCAGAAGCTTTGAGTCAGTCACATATTCTCTGGAGGTATAAGTATATGAAGATTCCAGAGCTGAACCACTATTCTGGAGGTCCTCATATGCTGATGAGCAGCAGAGAGAGGGTTGGTACAAATTAATGGAACAAATTATTGAAATTTATTCTTTCCTGGTATAAATTAATGAAATGTAGTCTTTCCTGTTGTACAAATCAATGAAATTTATTCTTTCCTATGGTAGTTGTTATATCATGATCAATGTGTTCTCCAGGAAACGATATGTTTGGAAACTAAAGGAAAGCTGGATGATGTACCAAAAAAAGGCATGTTTTTTGCCTTCAAATAGCTTGCAGTATGATACAGGTAGCAATTTTATGCATCTTAATAGCATTTTTCACTTACATCTCTAGGAATTTCATATCTTTCTTTGGATAGTTTTTTTTTTTTTTCAAGAAGTGACAATCTACCATAGTCATGATTTATAAGACATATCCCTGATTTAATACTACAAATGTCTTGGCATTTGATGTTAATGGGTTTCCACTTTCCTCCTTGGTAATGAGGCACCATTGTAGTCATGCTTTTTATTATGTTTTAATCTTGGAAGTAACTGTTCAAATGCCATCTCTCCCACCGTGAAAAATACTGACTAAATCTAAGTTAAGTACTTACCTCATCTTGAATGTGTTTTCAATCCAGCAAAAGCTAAGCTTGTAGAGAAGCCCAAATTTCAATAAGTTCTCAAAATTTCTAGCTGAGTCCTAACTTCCCATGCTTTAAGATGTGTGAATAAATATAGTGTCATGAAAATACAACTCTGGTGAAAAGTGCCAGCCCTCAGCCAGGGTGAGAGAGGATGGCACTTCAAGCCAAGAGCCTATTTCCTCTTCAAATCTTTCCGTGCTTTGTTCCTTTAACCACCGATGCAGCCTCCTTCTCCGTGTTTCTTTCTCCACTTAATCTCTATTCCACCTCCGGGCCTTCACTTTGAAATATACAGTACCTGGGAAAAAAAGGCCTCCAGAGAAGATATGATTCCTTAACATATTTTATGGGTGAATCTACTGGAGGAAGAAATAAAAATTGTTAAAAGCCCAAGATTTAATGAAAATGGGAACAAATCATAGTGGAATGCTGTTTCAGGTGTGAGCTACACGCACATTCAGAAACACCGAAGGTGAGTTGGCTTTATATTCCTAATGTCTTGAGCACAGTGTGATTTAAAATGGTCATTAAAGATTTTGCAAAATGTGCAAAATTAACGGGCAATGATTTGCCTTTGGGTGAGGCTCTTTTTCTCACGGTCCTCCTCCTTCTGGCCTTACTTTCCCCATCCTGTCTGTTAGCCTGCATTCAGAAACAGCAAAGTCGACTAATTTGACCTTGTGACGATGAAGTTTAACTTTGTAATAAAAACCACGTGGCCGAGTGGAAAGAGACAAGCACTTTAAAGTCATTTTTAAAAAGAGACAGCAAGCTTCAGATCCTAGCTGGGTCACATGTTGTTTCTCCACATACAAATTTGTCTGGTTCTTCTGGTTTTTGGAGATAAGTAAGTAAGGAACCTGCTTGTTTTGTCTGCAGTTATTGTGAGGTTTACACGAGATAACGCATGTAACCCGTATTAAATGTGATGCATGGCGCCTAAAATAGAAAGTGTAAATAGCTCTTTTAACATTATAATAGAATGATAAATTAACCTTATCTTTCAATTATTGATAGTTCTAGGTAAAATGTTTGTTTGTAATTTTACATATATATGCAAATTAAGGGAGAGGGCCCCATTTTCTTTGCAACTATCTTCTCTCAATTCCTCAGAGCCTCTTAGTCATATTTTAAATAAGTCATAAATAAGCACTGAACAAATTTCAAATGATGAAAGAGTCATAAATGGCATATGTATGTTGCATTATTTTGTATTTTTAGATTTTCAGGCATTTGAAAAAAAATGAAGCAGTGTGTTAACAGTTTTGATTATTACAAAAAAATATGAAACTAAAAATGAATGACCATTGTAAAATCTAACAGTGAAGAAAACTGGTGAAATCTAGCCAGGCGTGTGATGGCTAATACCTGTCATCTGAGTACTTTGGGAGAATTGCTTGAGGCCAGGAGGTCAGGAGTTCAATACTAGCCTGGGCAACATAGAGAGACACTTTGTGGGAAAAAACAAAAACAAAAAATACAACAACCAAAAGTTACATTTGCCAGAAGTACTGACATGTACATGTAGTTTTACGTACTCAGGAGGCTGAGGCAGGAGGATCACTCAAGCTCAGGAGTTTGAGGCTGCAGTGAGCTGTGATAACACCAGCTGTGGTAACACAGTAAGACCCCATCTCAAAAAATAATAATAATAATAATAGTGAAATCTGAGGATAGATGTACCAATATTGAGAAGTAAGTTATGATCACTTATTTAAAGCAAGATACGTCAAAAAGCTTGCTGTCCTTGAAGAACAATTTTTATGAAATACTATTTGCAATTATAGAATGTCAGCTCTTTTCATGAATATGTTCTCAGTGCCAAAAATAATGCCTGGTCCATGGTAATGCATGAGGAAAATGAGGAATATTTATTGAATAAAGAAAGAATGATTTTAATTAGTCTCCACCAAAGGGTCTTTATTTAATATTTATTTCTTGTCTTTTGCTATTTAACTAATGCTTTAATGCACATGTATCTTTGTATGTCTCTGTGTATCTTTAAGTATACATGTGAAATTTTCCATAAAACTAAATTTCAGAAGTAGAATTAATGAATATATGGAAATATGCATTTTCCATTTTGATAAATGAATAATCTACTAACCTACTTATCCCTGAACAATTTGATGAATTAAAATTCAGCAAATCTATTCTTTTCTTTGAACCTCAGTACTATTTATTTTTCTATTTATTTATTATTAAATTGTAAACACATAGCTCATGTATATATTAATGCATTTATGGGGTACACTGTGATTTCATATAGAATTAGGCACACTTACTGATTTTTGTTCACATGTATGGATGGATCTGTTGTTTTAACAACTTGTAGAAGTTAAACCAAATGCAAATACCTGGGCAATCCTGACTCCAGGAAATCTGGCAAATGGTCCAAGCTTCTCCTCAGAATTTTCTCCTGAAAGTCATACAATGCTATAGAAAGACAGGTATCTTTGCTTCCTACCAAATAAACTCTGATTCCAAAAAATCAAATCAGTAATCAGTGCTTGGTAAAAAGTAATTTCTATTTAGGAAAGTACCTATAGAACTTACATAAAAAGTGCACACTGAGGGTCACTGCACTCACACACTTAAACACACTAAGGGGCACTGCACTCACACCCAAGCACTGCATTTACATGCTAAGGTCACTGCATTTACACACCTAAACACCATAAGGGTCACTGCATTTACATGGTAAGGTCACTGCATTTACATGCCTAAACACGCTAAGGGTCATTGCACTTACACCCAAACACTGCATTTATATAGCAAGGTCACTGCATTTTACACACCTAAACATACTAAGTGTCACTGCATTTATATGCCTAAACACATTAAGGGTCACTGAAATTACACACCAACACTGCATTTACATGGTAAGGTCACTGCATTTACACGCCTGAGCACGCTAAGGGTCACTGCACTTAACATGCCTAAACACACTAAGGGTCACTGCACTTACACCCAAGCACTGCATTTATACACTAAGGTCACTGCATTTACATGCCTAAACATGCTAAGGGTCACTGCACTTACACACTAAGGTCACTGTAATTACATGCCTAAACACACTAAGGGTCACTGCATTTACACACCAATACACTCACTGCATTTACATGCCTAAACATGCTAAGGGCATGTAAGTACAGTGACCCTTAGTGTGTTTAGGTATGTAAACCAAAAAGTTTTTTCCCCAAAAAAATACAACTCACCTTTAGTGCCTTGGGATTAACATTGAAAATACTTAATAAATCTCCATTTGCTCAAGAGCTTGATTTTCTCTGAGTCACTCTCTTTTGGACTAAACAATGTTTTGGTTTTTGTTTGTTTGTTTGTTTTTTGTTTTGTTTTGTTTTGTTTTGTTTTTTACTCAGGAAAAGACAAAAAAGGTGGTGAAGACTTACAAAGAAAGGAAAATATCTTTTAAGATATGTCGACCATTTGAACAATAAGAAATTTAAATATTGATCCTGAATTTCCCTACCAAGGTGAAACAAAATGTTGAAACAGAATAGTTAGTAAATTTGAAGAACTGCCCTAGGGTCATTATAAAATTAGTACCATAAGGCTATGAATCTCTTTTACTGTTGATACACCATTGCAAACTTCATGATAGCAATTTCGGAAAGGCCAGAGTCTGGTAGCTGTTGTGTAGTCATGAGGGTTGACTACACATGAAAATCTACTTTGCCAACCTGATCTGCTTCCAGTCTAGCACTGGTGTAGTACTGAAAAGGAAACTTGGAAGTACACACTCGATATTTGGAATCTGTGCAATTTCCAGAACAATCTACTGAAGCAGGACTTTATGTAAACCTCTGCTGACTTTAGAGATTCTATTGAGAAACAAAGTTCTTACTTCTTTTGATGTTTCTTTTAAATATACACAGATAGTCTCATAAATAGTGACCTTTTCTTGATTGTAATAGAAAACAGTTATATTTCCCCCACACCATGAACTTTCAAAGAGTTACAAGGACCCCAGAATATGCACGTAAACATTTATTTATATCATGCTTATTTATTTTTTCCTAAGTGAAATAATACTATGTATGTGAAAAGCAGTACAAAACTCCCAAAGCATTTCATAATGCTAAAATATCATATTTTTTTTCATGATGTTCTCCAGGCAGACCGACAGTTTACTATTTTATCTATTTGACAAATGAATAAAACTAAGGATTGAAGAGGATGGATTAACTTGCCTTATACCACAACATGAATAATAATAATATTCTGTGACATTCTTGGTGCTTTGCAGCATGCTTTCACTCATTATTTAATTATCAGTGTTCATCTTTTTAGGTAGATATTTTTAAAAATAGTGACTTTTATGTCCTCCCATGAGGACTTGGTTTACCTTTCTAGACTTACCATTCTCCATCTTCCATTCCCCCTTGCTAACCTCAGCTACATCCACACTTAACATAGGGCTACTTGAGAATTTATAGTCCTCACACCTGTGTTTTTCTGGCTTTGGTTCCCTCCACTCCAGAATAGGTAATCATTTCAATGATGTTTTCATGAGGACTCTTTGTAGAATTGCATCTTCCTGTCCATTCCTCTTTCTTGCTTTCTTTTCTTCTTACCTCTGACATGTACTCAATTTTACTTAGCAGTTTGTTTATTTAGCATTGCAGAAGCTAAACTCCTTGAGGAAGACATCTTTCTGACTTATTTCCACCTCCTTATCCTCCATGCCTTCAGTTTCACATTGCCAGTTGCTGTTTAGTGTGTGTTTTTGAAACTAAGGTTTGGAGAGACCTTAAAGTAAAGCTGAATACATCTTCATTTCACATTTAATCTCTTTTAACTTTTACATATAGCTTATAAACTAATTGTCTTCTATGCTCATTTTTCATGTCCAAGTGCTGAGGCTCAGAGAATTTATAAACTTGCTAACGGTAACAGCAGCAGTGGTGGTGTGAGATTCAAACCGAGGGCTATCACATTCCAGAGCTTTCACTCTTTCCCATGATTACGTTTTGCTTCCCAGGAAGGATCCCACAAATATTTAACACATTTCATGTTCTGTTTTTTTGGCTGAGAATCTCATCTCTATGCTTTAGTGATCCAGGGTCCTTGTTAATTGTAATTAAGGAAGGATGGCAATATGAACCAGGATATACCACCTTTTATAAAACTTCAAATTACTTATTCACTGATTTGCCTACTCCTCAGATTTGTTCCATAAAGGTATAGGGTTGGAATTTAGACATTAACCTACACCACAGTGTCTCTACAGAGGTTAAGCTTACTGGTATGGGAATAAGAGAGGTAGAGTGGGGCAAAATTGTTGGGATGCAGGATATGATAGAAAAAACAGGAATGAACTTTGAAAGAGAAACTTTGCAATATTACCTGATCATCACCACAGGAAGCTTTGGTGGGAGGAGTTGAAAAAGGGAATGCAGGGGAATCAATAATTTCCCTTTTTCTTTTTTTTTTAAGTAAAATTACATTTGATAAGCACCTATCTTACATTGATTTTTTTTTTAACATCCAGCTGTAATTTGAAGGATATGAATTGTGACTTAAAAGAATGAAAGTAAACCATACCCTTCCCTTGTTCTGGCCAACGGTATGTTTCACTTACTTATATAAATTATAGTATATTTAATTACATGTATTTTCATTAACTGTTCTAAATTGCCCTAATAGAAGAATAAAATCCCTCTCAAAACAATGCAGACCTACCAATATCTCAGCCTCAAGGAGAGCCCTGAGGTTCTTGGAAAAATCCATCGACTAGCTCTTACATAGTAAATGAGTGTTTACTTAGTTCACCAAAGATGTCTAAACAAAAAGAAGACAGATTTAAGGTAATCTTACACTGTTAGCCTGCATATTACCCTTTCTCAGCAGTAAGATCTAGCTTATTTTATACAATTTCAAATTATGTTTTAGAGACACAAAAATGGACAGGGTCTAGAAACCAGCCAAAAACTAGTGAGAATTAGATGTCTACTTTAATGAGATGTGAAGGGATTGTTCATTCTCCTTGATTGCTTATCTTAATATTTGATCTTGGGATGGCCCCAGCTTGGCTACATAATGTGCAAGTTTCGAGCTATTGTGAATTAAGACTAGGTCAACATCATGCTCCCCAGGACAGAGTACTTATCATTGTAAAAATGACAACCTGAGACCTGGACTTCAGAATATTTTTCTAGAATGAAACAGAAGTGTTTTAAAAGTTGATCACCCTCAACTGCATTTCTGATCTTTGCTCTTTGTTTCTTTATCACCTACCTAATTTTGGATTCAAGCTTGCTTTTCTTTCTTTCCATCTTTTCAAGGTTTTGTGGTCAAAATTTCAATGTCCTTACTTCTTCAGATCTCTCTTGTGGCATCAGCTTTAGTCATTATCTGTGATGTATTCCCCTATCAGCCACAACACACTCGACTCCCCATGCTCAGTAAGAGGTCTTTATATATTGAATTCCATCAACCACAGAGAAGAAGAAGACTTTTGTCTTGCAACCCTCTATGAGTCTTTGACATGGGCTAGTCATTCAGATTCCAGTACTTTGGGGAGTTAAGTGCCAATAGTTAATGTAAGAAAAATTCCTAATAAAAATTGATAGAGTGCAATGTATAGCATTACCACATTCATTAATAATAGTTTATAACTACCCTAGATAGAGATAGGCAAGTAGAATTGTGGGCAAAGTGATTTGCCCACAGAAGTTGCTGTATGTAGGGTGTGGTAAGTCTAACCACTGCCTGCGTGGTTCTTGTCTCTCATGCTTAAAGTTGTTATTTTCTTTTCTTGCCTTTTCTTTTTTTGGCTGGGACTGGGTTTGAACCTGCTACCTCCAGTGTATGGTGCCCTACTCCTCTGAGGCACAGGTGCCGCCCTGAAGTTAGTATTTTCTTCCTCTGATAACCTACTCTGAGGAAAAGTGCTAACATAGCTTCAAATTTGCATCCCCTCAGATCTGAAGCTTCAAGAGTTTCAGGTGTCTGCCCTAGAATCAATTTCACATGCCTTTATCACTTTTCCCCAGCATTGTCAAGGAAGTGAAATCATTCCTCAATTACTGAAAAGAAGGATTTTATTTTTTTTTTCACTCCCAGATTTGTTACCTTTTAGCTGAACTACTGAATGCTGCTGCCACCAAAGGATTAATTTTTCATGCCTGACAATTTGGCAGATAATGTTATTTCTTTATAACAAGTAAAAGGTGGCTTGTTACGGGCTCAGACCTTCACCACCAGCCAGTCATTCTTGTGTGAAATGGGAGTATTGTGTGCTGGGAAGACCAGGCAACAGCCACGCCAATGCCTCTCTGGGTCCAACAAGGGGATCCACCATTTTCTGTTCATTTCATTAGAGAATGACAGCTCTCTGATGAGGGCCAGAATCCAGTGACCTTCTTCCCCGATGCTATCAATCATGTGCGCTGGAGTTAGGTGGCAATTCCATTCCACAGGCCTGGTGAGCCGTCTGCTAATGGATTTTGGCACCATGTGTATCCACCAGAGTCACTGAACATGACAAAGCATCTGAGCTGTGTGACTTCAAGGGAAAAAGCTACCCATGTGTATACCCATGTTTTTCTTCCCTCAACTGCAAGGAGTTTGCTAATTTCCTAAGCATAAAGCAAGTTTAATTAAAGCCAGCGGAGCAGGGGGATGCCACAGTTAAATGCATTTTTATGTGGCACACGTCATTGGAGCCAGGCAAAATATGAAATGTGATAATATCAGCTTTGTTTGGTAAACAGCCTCACTCACTGCAGGCATTTCCCTCAGTCCCAGGGGTACTTTAGGGTATTCACTGAACGGTGTGCCAGCTCTTCTTCCTCTTTGTAGTCCTGATGTAGTAACAACCACACTCAGCTTCCAGCAAGCATAAGGCACAAGCAAAACGACAGGGAAAGTGCCTCCGTACTTGCCTTTGGCAGGACTCTGGGCTACGTCTGTTCCAGCAGCTCCTTCTCTCAGCTCCAGTACACAGGTGGTTCTGAGACTTGATTCAGGATTCTCACATAGGCTCTGGTGCCTGGGCAACAGTGTTCTCCTGTTTGCAAAGAAATAATTTTTTTTTTAAACTTTCTACTAGTACTTATCCACTTGGAGACAGAATTTTTTTTCATTGCTGTTGTTTTGTCTTTTTTTTTTTTTTTTTTTTTTTTTGAGACAGAGCCTCAAGCTATCACCCTGGGTAGAGCTGTGGCATCACAGCTCACAGAAACCTCCAACTCCTGGGCTCAAGCGAGTCTTCTGCCTCAGCCTCCCAAGTAGCTGGGACCACAGGCGCCCACCACAACACCCTGCTATTTTGTTGTTTTGTTTTTTTAAGGTTAGCACATCATAAAATGAATTTCTGTTTACTTGTATAGAATTCCTTAGAAAATGGGTGTGAAAAGTGGAAATGTAATAATGGAAGTTTCCACCTATCAGTCTAGTTTACAGTATAAATTTTATACATTTCTACCCTGAAACACATTTTCTATTTACATATGCTATCATATTCTAGGCAAATTCAGACATTTTATTAATAACTTATTTTTCACTGGGTTTGGAAATGAGTAGATTTTGCA